>WURT03353278.1:0-45170 GCA_009936505.3 Holothuria glaberrima | reverse complement strand
TATTATGAAGGTAGATATCAGTCAGTACTGTATACGTGATAAATCTCAACTATAGCAAAGTGTATCAGGTTCACAATGAAACTTGGTCCAGGCAAATGTGACTTGGTAGACTTCCGTCTCGAGGTCCATACAGTATTTCAGCCCAAAGATGGTTTTGTACAGTGTATGCTATGCAAGGATGTTATGCAGTTGCTCATCTGAAGTTCACCCTGCAAGACAAACTTAACAAATCTTCTAATGAATATATCTGTAAATATAGCACAATACTGTGGTAGTATGTGAACGCCCCTCTACACATCCAAGTGCGCCAGTTGCGTTCAGTTTGTGTGCCTGGAGCGAACATGCAACTATGCACGCAACTCGCGCATAAAAGTTTGCAACTTGCTTGTTACCTGCGCACAACTCGCACGTTTAGAGGAATCAGGCAGATTTCTGCACGCAATGACAGCCCCAAATGCTCAGTCTTAGCGCGCTAGTTTTCCTTATTTGTAGCAGTGAAGAAGCAGAAGCGTGCCATGGGCGTGCGAAATGTACTTAGTTATTTTTTACAACTTCTGAAGCAAACCATTTGGACTAAGAACTAAATGTATGTTTAAATATTGTTGCGCGCAGGTTTGCGCGCAAGTAGCGTGTGATTTCAATCATGGGATGCAGTTTTTAATGGATGGTGGTTGTTTGTCAATTTGCTGCATGATCAGGGTATGACTCATCAAAAGGTCCATTGTGATTGGTCAGTCACACAAATAAGAAGCTTGCCCTTTTTTTAAATGTGAAAAAGCCATACACTACATGTGCAGTACTGTCAGTGTAGGCAGGACTAGCAGAACAACTTTGACCAACAAACAAGTCAGTTGGCTACTGTGCAGTACCATAACAATTAACACTATCCTGCAAGAATGAAAGCATGTACAGTGAGAGATTTTATTGCAAGTATCTAATTCATACAGCAGCAGAACTTTTCAGCAGTTATATGCCAAAATATTGACTGACTATAGCAAAGGACTATTTTTGTTGCTGGAATACGTAACATGGAGCTGTGCAGTTACCGTACTATTTGTACTTGCACTATAGTAGGTTCTTGATGTAGCAGTTGGAACCGACTGTAAGTAGCCCAATGCTGGATGCATGCATCCAGAGTGGGTCAAGGGTCATATAGTCTCTGACATTTGTATCATACTGTGCATTTGTTATCATGAAAAGCCTGCTTGAACTTACAGCATTATGTAACTTCGTTGCTAACATTGCAACTGGGTGCTATTGAACCTACACTGTGCTTTAGATATATATTTCTGGATTATAGTCTACTTATGGAATTTCTTCCTGGCCTTCAAATGGATCTACATATTTCCTCACGCACATCTATACTTGATATTCCTTTATCTCCAAGGAATGCAGGTATGCATGTAAGCTGGAGTATTCATTATCAGTATAAAGCAGCATAATGTGAAATCATGCAAACATGGATGTTCAGATCATAATGGACCAGTCTACTTTAGCCAGATCTCTATGTACAGATGGACATACAGTAAGCTCTGCCTTATACAATTGTTCTGCGAAGTCTTTGATAAAATGTTTCAGCTGTCCTGCAGGGAGGTGTTAGGAAGGAGATACAACATTCTATAGACCCTTTGAAGCAATGTTTGTTCCCGACAGAATCTTGTCTTTCTTCTCAAAATTCTTTTCTCTATACCCAAGATCAACTAGGAATAGTGATGCATTGTCAAAATAACAATGAAAAGACACAGCCCTTACTCTGAGCTCGTTGACTTTTCATTGCCAGCCGTCACGTAAAAATTTGAAATTTTAAACTTTCGTCGTTATTCGTCACACTACATATCATTTCATTTAAAGTTAGCTAATAATTTTTTAATAACTTACTTGTCGAATATGTTTCTTAATGATGGGAAAATTTGCCAGAAACTGGGAGAAATGTATAGGCTTGAACAATGTTTTATGTAGGTGATGTATTAAAATCGTGGGGGGCACAATTGACGTACATCATTCAAACGTTTGTTGCCAGTCGTTTCTCTGAAAATCCTGATTACAGTTCGGTTATTGACGGAAACCTCACATGAAAGCATGTACAAACAATGACCTTTGTCTTGGAATTATTTGGAAAAGAAAGAAGGAGATCACCATTAAAAGGGTTTAGTTAACAGAGACTTAACAATAGGAACAAAGGGACCTGTCAATCAAATGACCATGCCTGAAAAGAATTAAATCATTTTGAAGTACACATTGTCTGGCAGATTTGGTTGTTGTTTCTCCTTCCTAACACCTCCCTGAGCTATCTATCTCTGAGAGGCCATGCAAACAAGTAAACTGCCTTTCGGAGGCTTTCAACAGTGGAGGCAAGTAGTACTCAATTCAAACCGTTAAAGTGGACTAGACTTGAACCTAAAGTCTAAAATTACAAGAATATATATTTTAGAGGTTGGAAAATAATTCAATTTATCCAACTCCCACTTTAATAGCTTACTCCATCGCTGAGATATAAAATGTTGAAATTTATTCACTTAATTTGAAATAGTACATTGCACAGTAATTTGTGATATGAGATGTTAATATGACTTTGAAACATTTAATGTTTCCTTGAACAGCATGTTGTACAGACAGGGTTTATATAGCCAAGTTACCTTATAACAGAAAGACAATGATCACATTTTGTCACAAGGTGCAGATGCTTTTGAAAGAACAAGACAGTAATTTGAGTAGTACATACAAGAATGACATCACAAAAGTATCGTGCAATGTACCATTTTAAACTGAGTGAATAAGCTTCAACATTTTACATCTCAGCTCAAGATGTCCTGTTAGGATGGGAGTTGGACCATTTGGATGCATTTTTCAGGCTTTGTAACTTATATTTTTGAAATTCTAGACTTAATAGGTACACTTTTAGGGTATTTGAAGCCATGCAAGTCTAGCTAGGGCCCTTCTAGCAAACTTTTTTCAACTTTTGGGGACCGTCTGCAGTACATGCTACCAGCATGCTTCGAGTGTAGTAGTTTTCCAGCGCACTTGAAGCAAAGGGCGCACTGTAAAACGAACAATGTTTCAAATCGCACGCGATCCGTATGCTTCCGGTGCGCTTCCAGCGCGTAGCGCACAGGCAGCAAGCATGCATTTTGAAACAAACGGTTTGCGCGCTACCCGTAAAATTGTGGTGCGTTGCGCGTGTGCAGTAAGCGCGCGGCACGTTACTTTGGGTAGCGAACATTGTTTCAGATCGCACGCGATCCGTTTGCAATTGGCGCACCAATCTGAATTCGCACGCGTGCAGACCAGTGTCAAATTTGTAGAGGGGCGGTAGTGAGTAGCATGCATCCTCTACAAGTGTATATATGTAAGTACAGTAATATACTCCTGCATTTACAAAAATTACTGTGGGGCTGTACTACTGTAGCTACTAGATGTGCTACCGTACAGGGTATATGGTAATCTCCGCAACAGTGGGCTTAGAGATATAAAAAAAACTGTAAAGCAACCTAGCTAAGCTTACTGTGCATTTCAAGTGGGGGGGGGGGCATCCAATGCTCCCTACTGAGTATCTATACTGTTCATACTGACCTGACGAGTGACTTAGAAGAACCTTGGCAGTACTAGCATCTCTGAGGCAGTGGCCTGTCAACTTCTTTTTTAAGCAACTATTTCAGTTTGTAGAGTAAGTTAGCTACTATAAAAATGATATGCAGAGTTTTGTTGGCTCTGTAAATGTTATAATTTAGACTGTATGTAGGCTATGCAGTCGAGTACGACTGACACATTAATGATACATTAATTACATGAATACTTGAAAAATGACAAGAATGAATTGTAATCACACAATACTATTTGTGAAAAATTCCTTTCAGTACATGCAGGGCATGATTATCTATAGATTTACAAGAGGATAAAGGACATTCTGATTTTAAAATTTAGTTGGAATAGGTGCTAAATAAATCCAGGCTCCTCGTGCAAACTCAGCAACATAGGAACTTAAGAAATGGATGGTGGAAAAATGGCACAATCAGCTATAGATTGTGGGCAATGGCCTGGGGATGCGCAGGAATTGCATCCCCATTGTCCAAATTCTTTGAAAACCTTATTGGCCACTATTAACAAAGGCCTACCCAGTGGCTGCAATCAGCCTGGCCCCCAAAGAGTACATTGCCCTCAAGAAAGACAGATTAAACAACAAAAACCCCAAGCTTCCTTACTCCCCCTGCCCCTTCAATAAAAACTATAATTTGGGGTTCATGATTCATCTAGCAACCAACTTGTCAGCTTTATACGAGCCTGCATGGTACATTGCCCCCCCCCCCATTAGAAAGCCTACAGTAGTCACATACCAGGCTCCTAGCATTCCCATTCCCAACTTTTCAGAGGTGCTCCTCATTCTCTTTTACTTCTTTTAGGGGCCCTGTATTCCCCACCTGTTTTGATGCATCTCTGCCAATTACTGTTGATACTGCCCAGCATAATTCATACAGTCATACACAATTTGTCCCAATTAGTTGAAGTGTTTTCCTGGTGACTCTGCAACAGGAGCTCAATATATGTCCTGATGTGGGTTTTTTTTTTATTTTTTTTTATTCTTTTTTTTCTTTTGAAGTCTAGGTACATAGAAAATATTTTTTTGAAAAGGTAAGGGTTAGGATAACGTTAGAATAGGGAAGAGGTTTGTGGTAAGAGATAGGGTTAAAAGCCATTCAATGCATGCATCTCTGGGAAGAAAAGGAGTGTTGATCAGTGGATCTGCTGTTCTCCGGCCACTGCCTCAGAGATGCTAGTACTGCCACGGTTCTTCTAAGTCACTCGTCAGGTCAGTATGAACAGTATAGATACTCAGTAGGGAGCATTGGATGCCCCCCCCCCCACTTGAAATGCACAGTAAGCTTAGCTAGGTTGCTTTACAGTTTTTTTTATATCTCTAAGCCCACTGTTGCGGAGATTACCATATACCCTGTACGGTAGCACATCTAGTAGCTACAGTAGTAAAGTTCACTTCATAAGTTGATACTTCAAAAATTATGCCCTGTTACAGTGTACTATTAAGCTGAAAGGATAATGTCAAATAATTACTCACCTTTACCTTAATCACAGCAGCTAGTAATTTTCTCTTACATCCAGCAAAGTAAGCAGTTATAAGCTTCCCCACAGAAAAATGTCTCAACAATTGAATTCAAAATTGGAATTCCTATCAACGCACAGCCAACAGGAGATCCTAATTTGACCCACAGCTTAATATAGGCATTTGAGTGGCTAGCTAAAAATACACTGTGTGAACTGAGCTCATGCAGCTATTAAACTGATTGTACTGATCCAGCAGTACAGAAGAATTGCGTGTACTGCAGACATGCCAAGATGATCTCACAGAACTGACAGTCGTAAGAGTTGGCAATGAATAGGGAAAGTCTGGCAACGAATAGGGAGCATATGCCCTTCACTGCCACTTAATTTTATGGCCTTCTCAAGGTTGACAGGTACTGGGTATATTATGACACAGGGGTTTTTTTCATAACAACAAATTTTTCAATAATATTATTAAAAAAATCAGAATCTATGGAAAATTTACACCTTCCTCGATCTAATTTTTGTCAAATTAAAACCCCAGAACATTATAAATGATAGAAAAAAGGAAGCAATAAATAACAACAAATTAACATCTGTTCGATAGCTGTTAAACTTAATCCCTGCTGTCAAGAGAGTTGGCACCAAAGAATTCTGTGGTTAGCTATGACTTGGTACATAAAATGGATTATTTGTAAAACGACCTGCCAGGTCAATTAAACTCAAGTAGGGGAGTAGGTGCAGCTAGGGAAGACCTCGTTTATGAGGTTTGCTTTATGACTAGATAGATTTTAGGCAAAAGGGTATTTTTTGGTTTATACGACTGTGTCTTCAGTGGGAACAACTTCTCATGGCTAGTAGAGGCTTGTGGGGGATCGAAAGGTCAGCTAGTGTAAAACCATTTGGAAGCAAAGGGTAACCATGGTAACTTTAGTAGAATGGAATGTTTAGTGACTGAATATGTATGTTTGGACAGTAGTAAAGGCCAATATATTCGGCAATGAATGGGGTATTTCACTTTGTGTTTAATCCACTGGACAGGCTGAGGTTCATTCAGTGCAGGAACTCCCTGGCCAGTGGCTCACAGTTGGACTAATTGGTGCCAAATGGTAACTAATCCTGTCATTCTTTTTCACTTCTCTTTGAAGACATATTTTGAGGGTTATTTGAAGGTAGGCCTACTTGAATAAACTTTTTAGCCTAGACTGGAGGTGGGTAGATTACAGTACCACTCATGTCTACCATTAGAGAATTCTGCCCCTTGAAAGTGGACGTCATGACTTGGCCGATTTTTCATCAAAAGAAAACCGCAAACAACAGTAGGCCGTTATTTGCCAAGCAAGAACTTCAAGGACAGGATAAGTTTGTCCAAGTTTCAAGGGAACGGATTCTCTAATGCAGTACAGAGGAAGGAATTAAGAAGAGCATCTAAGTGCTTTTTGTCTTTCCATGGGATAGGTGCACTAAGGATATATGCCTTTAAGCAATTGCTTTCCCTGCAATTGCATGGTGCCCTAGGGACCCCAGGAAACTTTTTTGTGCAGACATAATATTTTCAGGGGAAGTTGGAGGGGAGAGGGGGAGCTAGGGAAAATATACTAGAATGTATTCAAGGCGGCAAAAAATTCTCCAAAGGGACACTACCATCCCTCTCTCTTCTACCCTTCCTGTCCTTGACTATACGGGCCTGCCCCGCCTGGTAAGGGCCAGGACTGCTCCCTGGCTAGTTACAATGTCTTTATTATATTCTGAAAGTCTACAGGTCAGTGTTAAGGCATGTATACCTTACATAATTTAGATTATAGGGTAATTAATGAGAATATTAGCTGGGTTGTACTGGTTCAGAATACAGGTGCATGCATCAGATCGAATTACATAGAGGAATAGTAGGGCCTGTTAATGATGTGCCAGTAAAATGGTGCATGGCATGGATAAAGGTTAATTCAGGCCAGAGTGGAGGTCAAATGGTGAAGATTTGGTGCACTTATAATTTCATCTATGGCATAATCATGACAGCCAAGGGAGGGGATTTGGCTATATTTTTGCCAGAACAGAAGGTGCATATAAATGATTGTCTTTAAAGGGTATGCATACCCCTGCAGGTAGGGCCGTAAAATTCTGAAAATTAAGTAAAAAACAAATCAGTACATTTGAAGGTATTTCAAGTGGTACATTACTAAATAGCATGCATGGTGTTCAAGCAACTTACACCACTTGGTTATAAGAACAGTAGGCCTACTGTGCCAGTAAAACATCAGCACCCAGTGCCTATATACTTGCACATTTCTTGAAATTTGCATACTGCATTGGATACTTTACGAATAAATGTGTAAGTTCTCAATACACACTTTCTGGCTTATCAAAAATGTCTAAGTCCGAAATACGCACTTCCTGGTTTATCAAAAACTGTCCAAGTCCAAAATACGCAATTTCTGGCTTATCAAAAATTGTCTAAGTCCAAAATACTCACTTCGTAGCATCATCAAACTTGACAATTCCATGAAACGCATATCCTTACTCCGTTAAAATTTCACTAAGTCAAATTTACGCTCAACGAAGATGGCCAACAGAAGTCCAATACGCGGATTAGTATGTGAAAACTGGAAAAGCACATATTATGTACGCACAAAGTATTGGGAAGGGTGAAAGTTGTGCATATTTTAGGCACCAGAAGTGCCCACGCACGCGTACAGTTTAAGCGTATTCTGTTTTACGCACAATGTGCACTCAAAAACGCATAGTTTGGGCATAACATTTTGTGTAAGGTAGCAGGCCTACTAACTAAAATTTTGAAGATCGTCATTTCGATTAAGATCATTAAAATTGGGAAGATCTGTTGAGTTCAGCATTGACGCCATAGGCAAGGAAGAAGTAAGCTGAGGGCCTCAAGTTTGCAACCCTCAGGATCAAAGAACCCCGGGCGTGAAGTTTGAGTGGATTCTTGAAAGCCGACGGGACCGCAATATCCAAAGAGACCTGATAGAGTGAGCCAGTCTTTTGTATGACGGGAGTATGTATCCTACTTAGAAATTTGATTCTGGTCTAAACAGCTAATTCATCCTCTCTGTGGGATGTAGGCAAACCATGTGAAATCGATCAGAAGACCAATAAACATCCATTGCTCGTTTGCGGAAAGCTCTAATTTCTGAGAATGATGATCAAACCCAGATCTTGGTTCCACTTGACCAACATCTCAAATTATGGCTTGGCATAATCAACGTTTGGAGAATCTTGCATGTTCTTATCAATTATCTAGGTACACAAATAACTGGAAGTTCAAGCCAGTACAGGCAATTTAGAAATGCCGCCAACACTCAGTACACCCCGTGAAAGTGCGTGGAGACGTTCATAAGGTAAGGGTTAGTGAAGCTCGTGCTCAGTCTTAAAACAACGGTGGCCTACCTGATCAGCATTTTCAGTTGAAAGCAGGATATAAATAGCATCCGTGAAGTCATTGATTCTTGGCTTTTACAGCTTGAGGATCAATGATCGGGGGAGAGTCTTGATGAGATAGTAGTTTGGTCTGGTTGATCCGTTAATTGGATTCTAATTTGAAAAAAAAACGTTTAAAACCCTACTCCTTCCTTCTTTAATACAATAAACAATTTGCAGAGGACTCAGGTTTGGGTAGGACTACAGTCCTTTAGTAGCATTTTCATTGTCCAAACGCTGAGATCACAGTGTGGTTAAAGGGCTTCTGTATAAGTGGATCGTTGGGATTTGGTGAAGATCGGATCAAGTGTCAGAAACATATGAAATATAATTGACGATAATTTTTAATCCACCAAGCAACCTTCTTATCACTTGCCAGATATTTTTCCGTGTGGGTAAAAAGGCTGCGACGCGGTATGCATTTCATTTCGTGTCGGTTCGCACAACCATGTGCAGAACCCTCAACTACTGATGATTAGTTATATATTTGCGCGAAAGATCGGATACAAGGAATTGTTTAGAAATCTACAGTCACATTTTCCTTCAGTAGTAGGGAACTAGCAAAAATGTAATTTTGTAGGAACTGTGTTGGTTAATGTCAACCCGGGGTCCAAACTCCTTGTCTTCCTCTGAAAGGTTGGAAAATTAAAAAAGGCCATAAATTTGCAATGAAAGGTACAGAGGAAATGGTAAAATTTCCTCACAAACGCTACCTTTTCGGCCCACTTCGCGCTCACTCTTTATAAATGAACGTTAGCAGTTTCTCACTGGCAAAGAAATCTTGTTCATTTTCTGCCAGTTTCATGTAAGGGCAACTAAAGGTTTGAGAAGCCATTCCAGAGAAGTTTGAAGTACATCTCCTTTTTTTGTTAAATGCAGAGCTCTAGTTGTGAATTCTTTTCAAAATCATGCAGACCACTGTAAGTATGTTGGAATCAGACTCAGAGCATGTTAACACTGACGTACCAAGACTCACTAGCTTTGCAAGATCGTGGTGCAAGTAACAATTTGGGTACTTCATAGTTCGCTTGGACACATTGACCACTTACTAACAATCTTAGATTGATTGAAAGAAAAGAATATACCCTTTTCAATGACGTTTGAAGAGGCAAACATTGTACTACCGTAAACAGAATACACTTGTGACTAAAAATGCACAATCTAGAGGACACAGGTAAGTTATTTGACTAGGAGTCGCAGGCCTCTTGGGTTTGGGGTATCGTCTCTCTCTCTCTCCCCCCCCCTCTCTCTCTCTCTCTCTCTCTCTCTCTCTCTCTCGAAATCCACTAGTCCAGTAGAAAGACAGGTGATTAGTGTTTAAAGTTCCTTTCTTACAACTAAACACGTTAACAATTCTAAATATTTTTGAACTAAGTTGATCGGGACAATATTAAGAGATTTTAATCGCGACAGAAAAACTGTGTCACACAGAAAATCAATAGCTGTATGGAATCTTTCAGATCCTGTGGTGAATTAGGAATCATGCCAGGAATTAATATGCCCTTTCACCCCCTGGTAACCGTCAGATGTCATTTTGCTGTTGCTGAGGAAATTAATTTTTCACCATAACAATGTTGACATAGACATTGAAATTGCATTTTAACGTTGTCAGTAGCTGAGGTTACCTTATTAGTGGATTCCGATGACAGCCATAAAATGGCGGTCGTTCACGTGATGGTAGCGATGGGTACCAACCTTTATTTGTATTAATGTACTCAATAGTGCCTATGAGCAAAACGTCCATGTTTTGGTCCAAAAGTTCACAATATCTTCGCTCGTCCAAATGAAATACAAATTTCCGTCGTTTGACCCCCCCCCCCTTTGACCGTTGGATGATACTGTTAATCATAAAATGGCTTAATACTTTGCAAATGTAGGTTACGAATTTTAAATCATAGCTGTATGTCCTTTAGATACTGAGCTTCTATAGTTAAAAGATTCAAATGGCAACCATTTCTAGATTCAAAATGACAGCCAGCCGGTCAGGTGATGTTAGCAATGGGTTACAAGCACGATATAACTCTGCGTATACGTAAAAGTACTTATGAGGATACTTTCGTGCTTTTGTCAAAAAGGGCACACTGCACACAAATGTGGCCCTTGGCCGCTGTGCTAGTGAGTCGAATGATAAAACCTGTAAGGGGGGGGGGGCGTGTTTTTACTCAATTCCCAGGACCATACTATTATAGTCATGTCATCTCGCGGGTAGCTCCAAAGAGACCGTGGAGTTTCTGCCGAAAAATGTTTTTAGTTTTACCTAAAGTCTAAAATTTCAAAAATGTATGTTACAAAGCTTGAGTGAAAAATGCATCCAAATGGTTCAACTACCATCTTCACAGGACATTCTTGAGCTGAGATGTAAAGTGTTCTAGCTTATTCAGTCAATTTTAAATTGTACAATGTGCAATACTCTGTGATGTCATTCTTGTACTACTCAAATAACCTTCTTTGCTTTTCTTAGTTTTTTCGACGTTCCTGAGCTTAGAGTGTTAAGTTCCCTACCTTAGGCCTATTCAATCAATTTAAAAATTGTATATTGCGCAATACTTTGTAATGTCATTCTTGTACTCCTCAAATTACCTTCTGTGTTTTTCTTTGCTTTTTCGAAAGCCACTGCACCTTGTGCCAAAATGCGATCACTGTCTTACTGTTATAGGGTGACTTAATTTGCTATATAAACCCTCTCCACACAACATGCTATGCAAGGGAATAGTAAATCTTTCAAGGTCATAGAAGCATATATAGTTCAAAAGGAAACAAAAGAAAGCCGTTGATGTGAGTTGCACATGAAGCACATCACAAATTCATGCGTAATCGACTTTTTCAAATTAAGTGAATAAATGTCAACACTTTATATCTCATCAACGGAGTGAGCGATTAAAATGGGAGTTGGATGAATGCAATTCATTTTCCAACCTCTAAAATATATAGTTTTGTAATTTTAAACTCCACTTTAATATTTTACCGAACATAAGGAACAACTGATATGGTGTAAGTGTACTTTTTTTCTGTCCCTCTTTTCCTCAAGATTTATGACAGAGGAAATAACAGAGGAGACGCCACGACCACAATCTGCTCAGACAATGATAGAAGACTGCAAGAGTCATTCATCACTTATGAAAATTATTTGCGGTTGAAGATTTCATCATCCATATTCGGGTCTGCACGTGGCTTTAAAGTCTCCATTAGTTTTGAAGGTTCGTAGAAAATATTTTTTCTTTGCATTAGACCATTCACGGTTACACACTGCAGACACTGGTTGGCATAGAACATGCGCAAGAACATATGCGTATCAACTCTTTTGCCATCCAGTCGTTCGTTACTTTATTTGTTTGTAATCATGCATTAGTCTCTAACATTATGCTACAGATGGTTTTCATTTGATGTTAAGGAAATGCCGCAGTATACATGTCAATTACTTTTAGTTTAAACTACTTTGTTGTTCAATTGATACCATGCGTGTACAGTGTAAAAGCTAAACCATCAATGATGTGAAACTTTGACAAAAGGTCACGTTCAGAGAGTCATTAGTTGTTCAGAAAGAGAAATGATTTTAGTGAACTATAAAGCAGTCGTTAACTATTTCTCTAGTCTCCAATTTTATGAAACCTAGTTTTGTGGAAAACTTTTAGGAGAATCAACTTTTGTTGTTAAATATTTCAGGGAGCTTCTTGGATATTTGTATGACAGCATTCAATTCGAAAAAACAACCATTTATCAGCCGCACGGCAATTAAACATGCACTATGCAAATAATTGGAAAGTATAGACCTTATTTATTGACGCCACGCGACGTCATTTTGGAGACAAAAAAATGGAGCACACTCTACGCACTACTTAGACTTCGCAATCTCGTGTAGTAGACTTGCGCGCATATTCCATTGGTTCACAAATCAGCTGTCTGCATTTGTTGGTGTAACTTGCAATTATTCGCGCTTGCCAGCATTTCCTGCTCTGTGACGTCATGTGCATAAGGTCTGTATGGTGTTCGCATACTGCACGTTTGGTCAGTGTACTCCTACAAAATTGTACGAAATGGAATGACTATTGTATGAGCCTAATTATACTGAAATTTGTTGACAGCTAGTTGCATTTTCTCATGCCAGCCTGATACTTTGAAAAACTAATTCTAAGCTATCTCTAAGAGTCTCCTCTACCCAGAATACAGTGCAGTATACTAAATTTGCCCGTATGCTAGATTGCGGGGATATGCCGTTCGCAAAAATGCACCTATTAAACATATTACGGTTATTTATGATAATATAGGCTAACGTGTGTGCATGGGTATATGTTTGTCCGTGTCAATACACATTTATGTTTGCCATGCACATGTAAGGTAGGTCGTCGGCTGTCAAAATTGTGTTATTCGTGACTATCAAAAGAAGAGAGCAGAATTTTTGTATGATGATACAGACAAAATTGAAAAGGACAATACATCTTCTTTCATGAGACGCCTTCAAGTTGTTTGATAGGTCGTTGGTTATCATAGTCGTTGACCAATAACAACCATTCTTTTCCTGGTTTACGTCCCTTTGAATGGCAGACCGTACGGAACGATCCTCGAACTTTCATTACACGTTCTGGGCTGACCAATATCCCAGAAGCATATTCCACATTTGAAGTTATTTAAGGCCGGAAATGCGAAAGACATAAACATGGTTAACATTCGATTATTATGAAAGCGGGCTAATCCTCTCAACTTGTGTCGTTTATTGGCCAGCAGGAAGGGAAGGCTTAACTTTCGTATCACTCAAAAAGTAAAATTGTAGGGAACAACATATATCTGTTCCTACTATGAAACATATATTAACAAATTTCGTTTTCATTGCACACTTCGGACACGTGTGGAGGATGCTGTGACTTTTATATTATTAAACAATAGAAATAGATTATTTTTATTTAAATGGTCTATTGAAGCCGGTATGTTTTACATTTCACGGGTCAGGATTCGATTTCCACTTGCGCCATGTCGTTTCATTTGGTATTTTGTATTTGAATTGTGTCCTCTGTTATATTAGTACTTTCTTTTCAGTAACTAATAAGGCTTAACGTGGAAGTGGGAAACTTGCGCGGTCCCCAAATGAAATTTGAGTGTGCAAAATGTGGGTCTATTACACGTTGAAACACACTTTTACTTTACATAAACTATAAATTTTGACTTGCGGATCTAATTGGCACGCTGGGATAATGGGGTCAAACGTAAAAATTTTCCAGTTTGCTGCAATTTTGCACCTCCGGCTGTGCCATCTTTAACAAACGAATTAAATGAAAAGTTTCATAGATAGTGTACCTCTTATAACAATGAATAAAATGGACAGTTACATAGTGTACATAGTGTACCTCTAATAAAAATGAAGAAAGGAAGTTGGGATCTCGGCAATAGATTAGGTTTTGGTGTTTGTGTGTGTGTGTGTGTGTGTGTGTGGGGGGGGGTTCTTACTACTGGGCTTCTACGCTCCGGACTTCCCAGCCGTCCTGGGACTGACCGGCACTACCAGGATTGACCCAGAACTGTCTCCCACTTTCCGAAAAGAAAGAAAAAACTTGACTTACACTATTTTCTTTCGACAATAAATGGTTAAAGGGAAGGTCTGGTTCCTCTACTCTGTCGTTAGAACTTGTCAAGCATTTCCCGTAGTACTTTATTTTTAACCTACCATAATTCACCGGGATCCTCGGATTGAGGCACTACTTTAGGGCCACCACTCCTTTATTATTGGGGGGATAGTGTAAAAATTGGTGAAACCTCAAACCATGTGCCTATTCAAGGAAAGTTTACTGTAGCGTTGCCATGTCTATAGTGGATGGAACTAACCAAAACGTTCATATAAAAATAAATGAAATGTTTTCCCGTTTGCTTTGAAAGCTGTTGAACACGACATGCCAAGCCTTGCGGGATCTCAGACTTATCTGTGAATGATTTACTTTGGTAGACTCATATTGGTTTGGAGGAGGTTAAAGGTCATTTGAGATTAATTTCCTGTGAGCTGGATATCACGGGTTCTGGATTTAGATCTGGTTTAGGTATAGCTATGTACATTGAAATCTCGCTTACGTCATGTCTGATCATTAGGACAAACAATGAAGCTAGCGAGATGAATGTTTTTTTACATATACGCCTTCTATACGAGAACGAGCATAGCCGCTCGGTACAAAAACTAACTCTATTTTTGTTGTGAAGTTGCATGTGGGTGTGTGTATGTGTGTGTGAACAAAAAAAAAAATAAAAAAAAAAATAAAATAAACTATGTCGCGAACTCCCCCGAAGCCGTAAGTCTGATAAAGTTCAAATTTGGTGAGTAGGTACCTGACCATGAAAATCGTGTCTATGTAATTAATGACGTCATAGGTATAAGTTCAAAGGTCAAATTTCGAAAAACTGCTTTTTGTCATTATTTGCCTATCACTTTTTAGAAAAGTAATAAAAGCACATGATATGATTAGATTGGTGACATGGTATTTAAAATAGTGCAGTTGGTTGCTAAAGGTGGGGTTAAAGGTCAAAATGTAGATAAAAGGTCAAATTTACTTAAATGTTGAGAAAAAGTGTGTCGGGAACTCCTCGTAAACTGTAAATCCGATTTCCTTCAAACTCGCTTGCTACATACCTGACCATGAATACTCGTGAATGCATAATTGATGATGTCATAGGTAACATGTCATATTTGCTAAAAACTGTTTTTTGTCATCATTTGCTCCAGTGTCAACTGCATACATTCTGCTACCACTGTTACATCAGATCTCTGGCTTTACCCTTCTTTGAGAAATATCTCAAAGGCAACAATCCCTGTACGGTCAATTAAACAGACTTTTTTTTGCACCAAGCTAAGACTCATACTATCAGTGCTGACTGAAGCCAAGAAACGTGGATGGCCTCAAGGGTTTTTTTATAACTGCTTTCAAAATGTGTTACGTAAAATGCAAACTCAAATTACACTTGACCATATCTAACGTGAAATTGGTGCCATGAGCAATTGCTAAAGTGCGAGAAATTCTCAGCCTTGAATTCCCAAAGGCATACATTACCAGGGTTTGCTATTTGCTGTAAAGTGGGAAGAGTCATGTACATACTACGTACCCATTTTGATTGCTAAGGTGCTAGTTTAAAGCTCAAAATGTTGTCAAATAGTCAATTTTGCCAAAGTTTTGAGAAAAATTCTATCGTCAGCTCCTCCTTAACCACATCTCATCAATTTCAAAGTTGATGGGTAGATACCTCAACAAGAAAACTTTTGCATACTTAATTGTTTGCGTCATGTGTCAATAATGAAGAGGTTTAAGTTCAAATGAGCTAAAATTGGTATTTATCCATTAATTGCGTAACAGTATTTTGAAAGAAAAAATCATAAATCACGTGATATGTACAGAGTGATCGAGGATTAAATGGCCTGAAAGTAGTCATTTCTCATGATATACTCATCAGTTTGCTGAATTTCTTAAGCCCCAAGGTATGTAGCGTATATGGGGGAGATGAAATTTGTAATCCATGGATTACCCTCTTGTTGTCAGTTGGGATGTACACAATGGTAACATACTTACCGTAGCCATAGGCGCACTTTGTATTCTGTGACGTCAAATTCATATGGTGTGTTCACTGAAACGTGAAGACCGCAGTGCATTAACGGGCGTTAACAGATTCGATATAGACAACTACTAAGAAACCCCATTGAAAACCTCCTCTTCTAGAGTTTTCTACCTGCTATATGCCCCACACTTGAATCGGTAATCTTGATTGCGTACAATACCTCTTGAGGTTATGTTCAGTTCTAATGTTCATATATTAGCCTCAACACTCAAGAGCCTCCAGAGTATCATCTCCTCAGTCAACTAACAAAATCAAAAATTAATGGTAAACTGTTTCCCAAAAGATCGGTAAAATGAGGATTGTCAAGGAATTTATTTCCCAAACTGACAACATTTGGGTCGTAAGAATGTCTCTCCGATGCCTTTGTTTTTCTTGGCTTCCTTGTTTCTTGCATCACAATTGTATGCGATATGTACATATTGCGTAACTAAGAAAAGAAATGGTACACCAAAGCAAAACCGCAGAGCACTGAGCTAACGCTCGGCTGTAAATGACCTCTAACACTTCGAGTAAATCAGAGCATGGAACTACTACGGAATGGAGTAAAAGCGAAGTCTTTGTTACCTGGCGTGATTGTTCGACCCTAGTTGTCACCCTTTAATCATATCCACACCACCTTCATAAGTCCTTTGAGTTCTTAACCCTATAATCTTTAAATTTCTTTGTCCCTTTGTCCCACGTAATCTCCTTGAAGTTCTATCGTCTGTTCCGACAAACAAGATCGCAAAGCTTTGTTCGTTTAAAAAAAAAGAAAAACGACTCACTGTTATCCAAGTTTACTCATCAAAAAATTTAAATAAGTTTTGTCAAAGACAATGCGCAGTTGATTAATTCACAATGTATTCGATAGACAAAGATAGGCAGTCCAAATTAATTCTCAACAGCTACGACACGTCCCCCAAAAAGAAAAATTTACATTTATTTCCAAATATGCCGCTCATTTCTCACTGACAATTTTTTTTTGGCTTTGAAAACTAAGAGACGTTTAACAATTTAATTTCTCACTTTTCCGGATTCTTCCTGAAAACAAAATTAAGTTTAACGTGAAGCTTTATCCTTGCTTCGTTTTTTTTTATAAAGTGGGCGGTATATGTGCACATGAGTGCACAATTTTGTAAATCACTTTAGTTTTAACTTAAAAATTACTGCGTAACCACCAGTAAGGCTGTGTGAGCATAAATACGGATTGAAAGATCTTGCCAATTACTGTCACTTATCCTTTTTATCCCAGATTATAGCCCTCTGTAGCAGCTAATGAGGTTTTTGAGCTTTGGAATGGCGGAAATAATGATTACTTCAAAGGGAAATAAGCTGTCTTCACACCATTCGAAGTAGCTCCATGATCAAAGTTTTCTTTCATCTCGTCTCTGTTAATGAACTTCAGCCGTAGACCCGAATGGCGTAGACCACCCCCGCCGCCACTCAGACTAGGTGGTAAACTAGGGCAACCCAATATTCTGATCGAGGGAAGCCTTAGTCAACAAACCGTGCCTTATATCGTTTAATACGAGACCCATCAGCTTTTGCTTTAACTTTCAAAATACCCACTTGCGCCTAAATGCTTACCTATCTTTTGGTAACACCGTCACGTCCCAAACATTATTGTCACGTCCCAAACATTATTTCTTTCGCCAAAGCATCAACCAATGTAGACTAGTTTGTTCTAGCCAGTGCTTCTCTCGCAGTTACTGGTTCTTTTAGCTCATCACAAACTAACGTTTTCCTATAATGATCAGGAGGTCGCCGATCTCTCTCTGTCGTCGCAGCCGGTTGTGCCATAGTATTTGCATCATCGGCAACTAACTTTTCATTACTGATACTATAAATTGGTATGGGACAATCTTTGTCTGCGTCATTTGGCTCCTTCTCAGTTCCGTGCATCAAAACAATATTACTAAGGCAAAAAATCTGAAACGGTTCAAATCATACAGTCGTGTGTCTGTTTCAAAATCCAGGAACATGGCCGAACGGACCGAGCGGGGGGGGGGGGCTGGGCGGTTGCCCCCACAATGTCAGAAACTTGACTAAATCGAACTGATATTTTGTCTTAGTTGGGCGAAAATTCGTCCCGAGGGTGGCGTTTGGAGTCGGGCAAAAATCACCGCCCTACCTGAAAAAAAAACAGTCCTGTAAGGACATTCTCAGGAAGATGCACGTCCTTGCTTTGGAATCTAGTGTTTGACTCTCATCGTTTGAAACGCGAGCATACAACACACCCAAATGATTGTAATTGATCAATATCAGGTTTCTCTCCTGTACAAGCCTCAAACTGTCAGTTCCACAACTACGTTTGTTGGACTTCGATTTCTGAGGTAAACTGCAGTTGTAGTAACGCTCCTTCCCAAAACTTCTCTTAGAGTTTTGCTACAACATTGTTCGCTCTCACACTCAACCAGCTGCGATTTACTCTCTCAGCCAAACCTTTTTCCCTGGTGCTTAGGTACAGTGAGTTCATGCCTTTCATCTTCTGAATTTGTTTAAAACCTCATTCTTATGTTTCAGGGCATACAATCACACATAATCAGTATAACCGTCAATAAATATGAAAAAAAAATCACTAAGTGACTTTGCATTCATCTTACACATAAATCAATGTGCACTAACCCAAGACAACGATTAAGTTTTCCTTGAGCACAGGGTTCACAAAAGTCAATCCCTTTTGGTGCATCATAGTTATAACGATGGCCCAAATTTTCTGTAGCCATTTTTGTCAGTTTCTGTGCACCCAAAATGACCAAATCGCCTGTTTCAGACATTTTCCTTTGACGTATGATTTACATCTTCAGGAGAACTCAGGCTTTCATGACCTGTCTGACAATGTAGGTAAAACACGTTTCCTGCCTTATGTTCCTGTGCAATTAGCTTCAGGCTTTGACCTACCATCTCACAACCTGCCTCGCTAAATCTGATCAGCTTTCCTTTTTTAGCTTCCAATGACACACTTTATAAAATTCCATGAATACCTTAGAAACATGGAGAACTTTGTGCAATTTCAGTTTCTTTGTTTTGCCGTTTGACAAATTCAGTATTAACACAACAGTGCCAAACATATGCTTCTAGTACATGATTACCACCCAGAGAAACTTCTGCATGCTGTTTAATTTGGACTTCTTACTCCAGAAATATTTTCTAATTGTTACACATGTGACGAGTGGCTCCACAGACCACAATCCCCACTTACAGACATAGAGTCAAAGATATCAGCCTGACTCAATGTGCTCCTTAAGTGCCAGCCTTCAACTGTATGGAATAGTTTTCGCCTCATTTCTAATTTGTTGGCCCACGACAATTTTGGAACATCTCCGCCAACTTATTCTGTACTACGACAGGATCAACAGTCCCCAATCATGTAAAGTAACGACGGTTCAATGGACAACACACTAATGGTAATAATGCACGAAGACCTTTTGTTACAAACTTTGGCAGCGTCACCCACTGAAGGGGCAGACTCATCACCATGTGCAAGTCATCGGAATATTATAGTAAATTTAGCCATTCTCCACTGCACTTTCCAAGTGGCATAGTTTGAAGCGACTGAAAGAAAAAAAAACCTAGGATTTCACTTCTGATGCCATCCTCAATTTCACGAGAGTAGTTAAGTGATGTACACAACAATACGCTACACCGCTTGTAGCTAATCCTATAAAAACCTCTCTTACAATTTAAGTACGTACCTAAGGTAACTATTCAACAGGCTGCCTCTGTAGCCGACTGCAGTATACCAGTACACACTATAAAGTCATACGCAATGTGTTTGGGCCCATTAATTTTTAACGGAGTCGCTTGTGTAGAAGCTCACGAAGATTCCCCACGCTCGTAACCAGGGAGCAGAGGGGCCAAGTCCCCCCCCCCCGGAAAAATTCCCTCAAAGGATCACGAAATTACCATTGTCTTAAGCATTTAGTATATCTCGCCCCCCGAAAATTTCTTTATAAACACAACAGTGCCTTACCCAAGAGAAACTTCTACAGGCTGTTTTGGACTTCTTAGTCCAGAAAATAATTCACATTGTAAAACATGGGAATGGTGACTGCAGATCAACCACAATTTACAATTACAGACAACAATTACAAAAACCGAAAAGGCGATCAGGCCATATATTTCTATACATTCAGTGGCACAACTTTTCGTAAAAGAAAAACTTTCGGTGTGGTACGGTTGCACTGATTTTCGAAGTATAGAGCATAATAACGAAAAAGTCGCATTTGAAATCGAGCCTTGAATGGAATATTCTGCAATAAGGAATGTTCTTTTGTCACTTATAAGCTGCTATTTTGTTGGAGCGATCCAACAATAGCACGATCATGGCTTTTGTTACCTGTTGTGATTAGAGTTATATTATGAGAAACAGTTAAAAAATATTTGTCGACCGGTCATAATGCAAATGGTTGGAGCTCTCAGGTAAATAACTCTAAAAGCCCGTACGCGGGCGAATGAGCTCGTCTACACAATTTTGTACTTTTTCCAACGTCCCCTCGACTCTCTGGCGAAGAGCCACGGTGCGAAACCAAACGTTACTTTACTCTCGAAGGAGTTCTGCTCCCTTTAGGATCTACGTATACGTCCTTGAGAGGACACCAACTTAACTGACCATCCTCTCGACCCCCAGACCTCTACATCAAGGGTCTGCTGTGTGTGGTCCTGTTCTTGACTGGCTGAAAGGAACAGATACTACACATGATCTTAGCCAAAAGGCCGAGAAGCGAAGGCTGACGTCAAGGGTCTGCTATCCCTGGTCCCCTTCTTGACAAGATTGTTTAAGTGCTTTAAATTCCTTTGCATAGTTGTGCATGAACTTAATGCTATCAGAAATATTGTAGTACTCCTTAATGAAGAATTACTACGACCCTTAATGAACAAGAAGTACTCCGCGCCATGCTTTCTGAAACAAAATTGAAAGAATTAGCCCATAATGTGTGTCCAATTGTGATCGAAATTTTTCTTTAAAAC
Source organism: Holothuria glaberrima (assembly GCA_009936505.3). Taxonomy (NCBI): domain Eukaryota; kingdom Metazoa; phylum Echinodermata; class Holothuroidea; order Aspidochirotida; family Holothuriidae; genus Holothuria; species Holothuria glaberrima. Next base: position 24,152 of record WURT03353278.1, on the reverse strand, counting down.
TGCTCTTGTTGGATAGAAGCTACTATTACATACATCAACGACGGTTCTACTATGATTACATCTGATGGTTACCCGGGTGGTTCTGCTAGAAGTTCACTGCATCGTTTCATCATTGAGGCACCCGTAGGAGTCAGGGTAAAGATAGATTTTGGCAGTATGGATCTCGGCACATTAGGAGAAAGCAGTCTGCCATGTGACCTCCTCGAAGTAAGTCTTTATTTTTTTCTTCTTTTTGTTGGAAAATAATTAGGAATTTTACAATTTATTTCCATAATATATGTTCTGAATTACGATAGGGAGATTTTAGCTTATTGTGAGTCAAAACTGGTTGTTAGAGCTCATAGCTAAAGACAGCTGTCGTAGTATTCTAGATCTGTCGCAGTCTTTTGTCCCGCATGAGTTATCAGTTATCAAGTACCAATATACGTCTGCTTCGATGAAACACCACTTACTGAACACATTTAATGTCTTCCCAAACCAAATGACTAGGGTAGTGACAAAACAGATTGTTTTTAGTGTTGACTAAGTATTTGCTTTTTATGTGCATGGAAAAAGGACACAAACGGAACATAAGGCACAAAACAAAATCTAAAATGGAAGCCTTTTGATAGACAATCAAAGCAAAAGGAATGATAATGCTATACAAAATTATAAATGATCTTGCCCCATCCTACTTGTAGGAATTATTCACCCCAATCACGAAGAGACATATACCATCAGTTCCCATTGTGATCGTCAAAGAATCCCTTTGTAAAGGAAAGGCTCACTCAAATGTCACAGAGACAGATTTAAATATTTACAGTCAAAGGAATGACAAGAATTTAATGCTTAAAAAAAACATGCAGAAACAATTTAAAGTTTTAAATGATTTCTAATGATAAACAAATTTGTAAAAACCAAAACATGCTTTCATTTTATTTATTCGTTATATTTTCATTTCAGAATTTTCAAGGTTTATTTCTGCATATTACTTTCATTTAACCGTTAGTCCTTAAATGTGGTATAGGTTTTTATTTTCCTTGCTTTTTTAATTGTGATTAACATAGAGAGTCTCATGAAAGATAGGAATGTTTGTATTACTTAATATATTTTAACCTTGAAAGTCGAATTAAAATTAAATCAAATAAATGAAGGGTTATATGTGTATGCCATAAGTAAAGGTAAGGTAAGGCGTTGGCGGGTGGTGTGGGTGGAGTGGGGTAAGGTGAGGTACGGTTAATGCAAGGGGTGATTTTAGAAAAACAAAATTAGAATGGCAGCCATCTTCACACTCAAAAGCATTACCATACCTTAACTTAGGCTACCTTTCTTTACTCTTCCCCACCCTACCACATCTTACCTATGATAACAATATTCTCTCTAATAGCAAGAGCGACCAATAAAATAAATCTTTTTCTAACACTGATACTTCGTGAGTGACAGTTTAGCATCCATTTCCAGTCCTGTAGGGGAGCAGTTGGAGATTCCCTGCAGGGAGGTTCATCGTTGTGTTAGAGCCATGTGTACATTTGAAATTGTTTAGTTTATGGAGGGCCCTTATTTTAAACCCACCCAACAAATTAATGGCTTCACCAATACGCTGTTTCTGGATAAGCAGCGCCAATGCTTCAGTCCAGCAGCCTCTTATAATGCCTCTATGGTGGCTTATTGATTAGGAATTAAAAGGCCAATTTATTCGCCCGATGAAGTGAAAATGCCCCACAGTAAGTAACTTAATGAATTCTGCACATATTTAATCAAGATAGCTCCTGACAAACTTGAGCTTCGAGCTTGTGCGAAAATGCGAGGCCAATATTTGCTATTCCCGATCCTCCTCTCTCAAAAATTGGATGCGGGGGGGGGGGGGGTTCGGTAATTGCTCCTGACCCGGGCACCTATCATGGTAAGGTCAAATTGACATGAAGTAAGTAAGGAAACTAACAAGTCTTATTGTGAAGGAACAGCTCCAATTATGTACCGTAAATAATAAAGGTAGTTATAGCTGTGTACATCCCCATGAAAAGGGCTGGAAAAACGTTCACCCTCTGGCTCTCTATACTGACAACAGCGCACTCCTAATACGGAAAGTTTTACTTGGTGGTAGAGGATACCCTTAAATGTTTTAAACAAAAGAAATTTCATTGAAAGAAACTACTAGTGGCACAAGTGCTTCTACTGTAGGATACGGTGCCCTCCGCTTGCTGCACTGCGCACCACGGGTCAGCAAATTTTCAAGAAGTTTAGAATCGTACTTTCACATATCATCCCCAATCCTCCAGAGTAAAGATCATGCATAGATTGAGAGAGATGAGAAGACCTAGAACTTAGGAGTAAAATTTGTGTTCACTTTTTTTCAGGTTTACCCCACGGATCAGCTCTACGACTACTACTTTGCTCATGTAACCATTGACTGTGCATCTTATCCTGCAGATTTGCAATATCAGGTCACTCGGGAGAATATGGCGTTGATAAACTACCGTACCTATGGGGCCAATATGGATGGTTATTTCGTAGTCAATGTGACTTACTTTACTGGTAAGATACTGTTTTCATCGTTGTATTTGATATCTCTCCACCCCCCCCCTCCCCCGTACCGTTTTGTCAATGACTGTGTGTTTTGACGTCAAGAGACCATTGAAATCGCTCCCTACTGAAAGGTAAGCCAGTAAGTTATGGGGTATACTTTACCTTCAATGTATGGCTTGTAACATGTGAGTATTAGTTGTCACGTAGATGGTGAAGTCATTGCATAGGGTCTATTGCGCTGCCGTGATTTAACTGACAGGTGTGACGTCACTTCCTATAATATAACCAGACGTTATCGTTATCATTGCTGATTGAACGTACGGAAGCCCAAGAGGGCCATTGGAAAATTTATTTTTCAAAATCCGAAATCCTTTGATCGACATCCGAAATCCCTTTTTCGAAATCCGAAATCCTTCTTTAAATTCCGAAATCCGAAATTCTTTTTTTGAAATCCGAAATCTATTATTTGAAATCCGAAATCCTTTTTTCGAAATCCGAAATCCTTTTTTTGAAATCCATTATCTGTGAAATGACATTGACCCGTGACGTACATGCATCGACTCAATGTCCTATGGAGCGCCCAATAGGCAAATTTTGTAGTTTGTGTTCGAGCAATAGCAGGAGGACGATAACGAGTAGGAGGACGACCAAATCTGGTGTGTAGCGCCACCAAATGTTACGTAGTAGGACTACGACGACCAATAGCACGTGCAGTAATCGGACGACCAACATTGATTGTAGTAAAATTAATTAGACGAAAAGTAATGAGCGTAGTAAAATTAATCGACCCAACATCAATGAGCGTAGTAGAACTCAGTGGCATACGCAGGATTTCTCTCAAGGGGGCCATGCAGCATGTTGTGTGATCGCCGCCCCGGGGAAGGGTTTAGGGGAGGGGTGTCCCCCTCCCCTTTGAATATTTTTTGAAAAATTAGGTGTCCTTTCATGCAATCTGGTGCCACATATGCTACCTTTTGGAGTAAAATTTGTGTTACAAAAATGGCCCAATGCCCCTCGGCCACTGAGTACGCCACTGGTAGAACTAATCAGACGAGAAACACTAATTGTAGGAGAGTATGTAGGAGGTCCCTTCAACTCCCCCCCCCCAAATAAAAAAAAGAGAAAAAATTAGGAAATTTTTTTTGAAAGTGAAGACTGTCTCTACTAGTCGATCTGATATACTGGGATAAATCGTGTTCGTATTATTAGTTTTACTACGCTAATAGTCGTCCGGTTAATACGATCATTACTAATCGTCCTATTAGCCTGATTTTACTATGGTCGGTGTTAGTCATCCTACTTATTCTACTACGATCAGTGTTACTCGTCTGAATAGTTCTACTACGCTCATTGCTTTTTGTTCGATTAATTTTACTACAATCAATGTTGGTCGTCCGATCAGGGAGGTGTTACTTTGACAAGGGACACATCTCTAACGATTTCTTTGAACCTAGCTAATGTCCAAGTAACACCTCAGTGGTCCTATTAGTTCTATTACACTCACTGCTGATCGTGGTTCTACCAGGGGGTGTTACTTTGACACCTCCCTGGTTCTACTCTGATTATGGATCGTCGTCTACTTATTCGTACTGCTATAACTGGTGCTACAGCAGGGACGTAGCCAGAGGGGGAGCGGTGGGAGCGACTGCTCCCCCCTTTCAGCGTCGAGAAAAATGTTACAACTGTTATGTTTTTGCAGGGTATTTTGTCCATGCTCTTTTGATCTTGAATTCCCGTCAGCTTTGTTCACTCCATCATAATCCAGGGACGAAGCCGGGGGGGGGGGGAGCAATAAATACTCCCAACGTTTTCTAATCCTATCCAGATTTCTGACAACTCGAATCAGTAACGGTCAGGTCCAACTCCATGCCACTTTGAAGGAGCTCGGCGAGTCTTTTCTCTTATCAAATTATCAATTTCTCCCAAATCAACTCTATTGTGGTTGGTCCTAAGTACTTTGTAAATATGGGTTGCTTCAATTTGTCCAAATGGTAACATTAGTCTTCCTCAGTCATTGAATTTCAAAGACAACACAAGCTATAGCTCTGATCAAAGTTCAAAAATACAATATTTTGATCATGGATTTAATAATTGGCCTATGGTTAGGCTCAAGTCTACAAAGGATTGCATTAATTTTGTGTGTGAAAGTCATTGACTGTTTTCGGTCTATTTTTGGGCTAAAAAATCCAAGAAGCTCCAAGAAGCGGGGAGAATGTCGAAGTTCTGCCTGAGCATATTCTTGCTTAGAACACTCGGGAAGTGCCTATAGGTCGTCGTCCAACTACGTATCAGTTTGGTGGTGCTACACACCAGATTTTGTCGTCCTCCTACTCGTTATCGTCCTCGTGCTATTGGTCGAACATATACTAAAATATTTGCCTACTTGGCGCTCCATAGGACAATGAGTCGATGCATGTACGTCACGGGTCAATGTCATTTCACAGATAACGGATTTGAAAAAAAAAAGATTTCGGATTTCGAAAAAAGGATTTCGGATTTCAAAAAGTAGATTTCGGATTTCAAAAAAAGGATTCCGGATTTCGAAAAAAGGACTACGGATTTCAAATAATAGATTTCGAATTTCGAAAAAAAGGATCTCGGATTTCGAAATAAGGAGTTCGGATTTCAAATAATACATTTTCAAATAATTTTTCAAATTTTTAAATAATAGATTTCGGATTTCAAGAAAAGGATTTCGGAATTCGAAAAAAGGATTTCGAATTTCAAATAATAGATTTCAGATTTCAAATAATAGATTTTGGGATTTCAAAAAAGGATTTCGGATTTAAAAAAAATAAAAGGTTTCGGATTTCGAGAAAAGGATTTCGGATTTCAAATAATAGATGTCGGATTTCAAATGAAGGATTTCAGATTTCAATAAAATGATTTCGGATTTCGGAATTTAAAGAAAGATTTCGGATTTCAAATAAAGGACCTTTGGGTTTCACAAAAAAGGATTTTGGATTTCGAAAAAAGATTTCGGATTTCAAATAACAGATTCCGGTTTTAAAAAAAGAAAAGGACTTCGGATTTCAAAAAACAGATTTCGGATTTCAAATAATGGATTACGGATTTCAAATAAAAGGATTTTTGGATTTTCAAATAATAGAATTCGGATTTCAAGAAAAGAATTTCGGATTTCGAAAATAAAGATTTCGAATTTCAAATCATAGATTTTGGGATTTCAAAAAAAGGATTTCGGATTTCGAAATTTAAAGAAGGATTTCGGATTTCAAATAATAGATATCGGATTTCAAGTGAAGGATTTCGGATTTCGGAATTTAAAGAAAGATTTCGGATTTCAAATGTGGGACTTTGGGTTTTCAAGAAAAAGGATTTTGGATTTCGAAAAGAAGGATTTCGGATTTCAAATAATAGATTCCGGTTTTAAAAAAAGAAAAGGGTTTCGGATTTCGAAAAACAGATTTCCGATTTCAAATAATGGATTTCGGATTTCAAGAAAAGGATATCGGATTTTCAAATAATAGATTTCGGATTTCGAGAAAAGGATTTCGGATTTTGAAAAAAGGATTTCGAATTTCAAATAATAGATTTCGGATTTCATATAATAGATTTTGGGATTTCAAAAAAGGAGTTCGGATTTCAAAAAAAAAAAGTTTCGGATTTCGAAAAAAGGAGTTTGGATTTCATATAATAGATTTCGGATTTCAAATGAAGGACTTCGGATTTCAAAGAAAAAAATGATTTCGGATTTCGGAATTTAAAGAAGGATTTCGGATTTCAAATTAAGGACTTTAGGTTTCAAAAAAAAAGGGATTTCGAATTTCAGAATTTAAAGAAGGATTTCGGATTTCAAATGAACGATTTTGGAATTTAAAAAAAAAAAGGTTTCGGATTTCGAAAAAAGGATTTCGGATTTCAAATGTGGGACTTTGGGTTTTCAAAAAAAAAAAAAGAATTTTGGATTTCGAAAAAGGATTTCGGATTTCAGATAATAGATTCCGGTTTAAAAAAAAAAGGATTTCGGATTTCAAAAAACAGATTTCGGATTTCAAATACTGGATTTCGGATATCAAGAAAAGGATTTCGGATTTTCAAATAATAGATTTCGGATTTCGAGAAAAGGATTTCGGATTTTGAAAAAAGGATTTCGAATTTCAAATAATAGATTTCGGATTTCATATAATAGATTTTGGGATTTCAAAAAAGGAGTTCGGATTTCAAAAAAAAAAAGTTTCGGATTTCGAAAAAAGGAGTTTGGATTTCATATAATAGATTTCGGATTTCAAATGAAGGACTTCGGATTTCAAAGAAAAAAATGATTTCGGATTTCGGAATTTAAAGAAGGATTTCGGATTTCAAATTAAGGACTTTAGGTTTCAAAAAAAAAGGGATTTCGAATTTCAGAATTTAAAGAAGGATTTCGGATTTCAAATGACGATTTGGGAATTTAAAAAAAAAAGGTTTCGGATTTCGAAAAAAGGATTTCGGATTTCAAATAATAGATTTCGGATTTCCAAAAGAAAAATGATTTTGGATTTCGGAATTCAAATAAGGATTTCGGATTTCAAATGTGGGACTTTGGGTTTTCAAAAAAAAAAAGAATTTTGGATTTCGAAAAAAGGATTTCGGATTTCAAATAATAGATTCCGGTTTAAAAAATAGATTTCGGATTTCAAAAAACAGATTTCGGATTTCAAATAATGGATTTCGGATTTCAAGAAAAGGATTTCAGATTTTGGAATTTAAAGAAGGATTTCGGATTTCAAATGAAGGATTTTGGATTTCAAAAAAAGGGTTTCGGATTTCGAGAAAAGCATTTCGGATTTCAAATAATAGATTTCGGATTTCAAATGAAGGATTTCGGATTTTGAAAAATTGATTTCGGATTTCGGAATTTAAAGAAGGATCTCGGATTTCAAATAATGGATTTCGGATTTCAAATAATGGATTTCGGATTTCGAAAAAGCGATTTCGGATTTCGAGAAAAGGATTTCGGATTTCAAATAATAGATTTCGGATCTCAAAAAAAAAGGATTTTGGACTTTTGCTGTGTATGCGTTATTCCACTGTTAATATTCTCCAAGTTCAACTAGACGTGTACTGCTTCCAGTTATTGTATCATCAGAGGACACAGAAGCGAGCCATTTTCTGTACGTCATTCCACTGCACCGTGAGAGTTGCCGATTAAAGAGTTACGTTAAGTATATTCGACTTCACCCTATCCGCCTTCTCAGAAACCAAGCCTTCTACAGCAGATAGACGTTGCATCGCCGGCCAAGACTAGCGATAAGTATATTAATAAAATAATTGTAAACAGGCCTAAGCTAAGATTAAATATTTGTGGGAATTAAGGAAACAGGGTTTTAATCGTAAATAATACTCAAGTTGTTGAATTTTAATCTTGTCCTTCTGTGATCTTTGTATCTTTCGCTGTTATTGGCTTGAATGCCACATCGAGCCTTGTTCTAGAGTAAGCATGGTGTAGAAATTCTTTAGAACGATTTTATAGGTTTAACAGCTTGTGTTGTAGGTGTAAAAGTCGTGGAGAGCTGAGAGAAGAAGCTAATTGTTGAATTTGTAAAGGAAAATTCCCAGCTGATACTGATACAAATCGTACATTGTGAGTTTTTTAAGTGTATGAATGAAGGAGGAATGTATTATTTATAGTTCACATGACTTATATTGCGGATAACACGAAGATTGAATAAACTATTGAGTAGGCAGGTATGTGTATTACCCCAAACAAGAAAACTGTTGTTGAAATGAGGAAGCACAAGCACACTATGAAGAGTAAAAAGTGCATCCCTGAGAAAAAAATCCTTTAGTTTATTGATTACCTCTTTAGATTTAGAAAACTTTTTACTAACCTCAGAGATATGTTCCTTGATATTTAGATTTTTATCTATGGTGATTCCTAAGAATTTTTTATGAGATGAAGCAGTTATAAGATGACCATCGAGTAATGCAGTAATTTTGCTTGAGTCATTTACCTTATTATCGAAAATCTTTAATTTGCTTTTCAAAATATTCAGAAATAATTTGTTTGATCTAGGCCAGTTTGAGTTATGAGAAAATTCACAAGTAGCTTCAGCAAGAGTATCGCTTACATTCCTATTTTGGAGGAAGACAGCAGTATTGTCAGGAAATAAAATGAACTTAGATTTGATAGAAGACTTATAAATATCATTCACATAAAGAATAAATAAGAGTGGTCCAAGTATCGAATCTTATGGTACACCAAAATTAGAGAATGTGTGATTTGAAGAGGAATTATTAAATTGAACATAATTGCATCGATCGTGAAGATAACTTCGGAACCAGTTATAGGCAATACCTTGAACACCGTAACAACAGAATTTACTCAAAAGAATTTGATAGTCAATGGTGTCAAAGGCCCTAGACAGGTCAATAAATATACCAGCTGTAGTAAGTCTACTATCCAAACCTTTTGCAATTTTATCGATGAGACTTAAAGCTGTCATATACGTAGAATGATCGTTGCGAAATCCATACTGGTGTTCATAAGAATTTAATGTTTTACAATGAACTTATGGAGCCTATTATACGCAAGACGTTCAAAAGTGTTTGGAATGAAAGGCAAAATAGAGATTGGTCTGTAATTTGAGCAGTGGCGTCGCCAGACTTTTCGAAGGGGGGGGGGTGGGGCACTGGGGGCCAAGCTGTCCACCGGAGGGGCACACCCAAAGGCAGTATGTTGTGTGATCGCCGGCCTAGGGGAGGTCTAAGGGGAGGGGGTGTTCCTCCCCTTTGAAAATTTTTGAGAAATTAGATGTCCTTACATACAATCTGGTGCCACATATGCTATTTTTTAAAATAAAATTTGTGTTAAAAAAATTACGTATTTTTAGGAACTTCGTTCATCTGGATCAAAACCTTTCGATGAAATCACATATATAAATTGTAAATGTAGAGCTGCTATGGTAAATTATAGTAGGACAGCAAGCATCAGAACATATCTTACCATCGATGCTTGCAAGCAAATTGTATATGGTTTAATTGTATCACACCTTGTCTACTGTAAAAGCCTTCTATACGGCCTTCCCAACTGTGAGATAAAAAAGTTTCAACGAATTCAAAATATGGCTGCTAAGCTTGTCTTGAATAAAAATAGACTAGATAGTTCAACAGCTTCTTTGAAGGTACTGCACTGGCTTCCAATTACTTTTCGAATTAAAGTTAAGATCCTCACCTTAGTTTGGAAGTGCTTGAATGGACAAGCCCCCGATTATCTGACTGACATGCTCAAATTAAGAACTACTAAAAGAGCACTTAGGTCTAGTGCTAGGAGAATCCTCCGTATACCCAGGACACACTGCAAATCTTTTGGCAATCGTTCTTTTGCAGTGGCCGGCCCTCGTCTTTGGAATGATCTTCCAAGTTCTATTCAATCTTCCCCCACACTTCAAACTTTTAGGACTAAGCTTAAAACTTGGTTATTTTCCTTGTATTAATTGTTTTGATGTTGCTTTTGTTGTTGTTTTTTGTCATAGCTTATGGTATTTTCCCCTCAGTATCTTCTCCATGCACTCTTGTCTACTTTCATGTTCTCTCATGTGTTTGTACAGCGCATTAGGTAACTTTTGGTTGATAGTGCTCTTTATTAAATCAATAATGAGGTATGAGGTATCAACCACTTACTTGAGAATATCATTCGATATATTATCATAACCAGGACTCTTGCCGTTTTTTAGTCTGGAGACAGAAAGTTTCACCTCGTCAGTTTTTGTGGGAAAAACATAAAAGAATCAAGAACACGTGTTCTAATATAAGTTAAAGGAGGAAACTGGCGATCACCGTAGTTTATCAGCCAGATCTGGTGCAACAGAGGAAAAATACTTATTACAATTATTTGCAATTTCGTCCTCATTTGAAATCATATCATTTCCACAGACAAAAACCTTAGAAGAGTCACTATTATGCTTTTATGAAGAATTTTGTTAATGACTTTTCAAAGCTGGGTAGAGTTACCCTTGTGGTCTTCAATCAAATTACTAAAATACATATGCTTTGCCAAGTTTATTGCAGTTTTGAGATAATTTTTGTATTTTGTGTGTATGCGAATCGACGTAAGGGTTTGGATGTACCTAGAATATAGTTTGTTTTACGTCTAATTGATTTCAAAATCCCAGATGTTATACATGGAGATTTTTTATACTTGATCGTTTGATGGACCTTGGTATAAGGGCAACATTAATTTAAGTCATTAACAAAATTTTGGAAACATTCGTGTAAGCAGAAACAACATTTTGATCATTTGTAACGAATGACCAATCAACATCACTTAGTTACACTTTTCACATAGTTGATGTTCCAACGACAAGTATTGTTCTTACAGATAGTTTGACTGCTTGAAGTCTGTATCTTACTTAATAAAACACAAATGATAGGATAATGATCAGAAATATCAGTGACAATTACACCACATTTTGGTACATGGTTAGCAACATTGGTAAAAATATTATCAATCAAGGAAAACGTATACTGGTAGTAACCCTGGTAGGTTAATCAATCAACGAATTTAAAGAGAATAAAAACATAATATTAAGAAACTCTTGTACATTGTGTGACTCATTTTTCGTTAAAAGATTTTTTATTAAAGTCACCTGTAAGAAAAACATTTTTGTTTTTTTGATTTAATGCTTCTAAACAATTAATCATGCTATCGAGAAAATTATTCACACGTTGCTAAAGTGGACGGTAAAATAACCCTTACTATAGTATTTCTATCTTTACTGTTTTCTACTTACACGGAAAGAGTTTCAGCACTGCCATACATTAATTGACTAAGATCTGTCCTAATATTTCCATGTAAGTCATGTTTAGTAAAGAGAGTAACACCTCGACCCCTTCTGTCACTTCTGTTTTTACATAAGAGTTTGTCACTATTTTAATTTGTAAAGTGTTAAAAGGAGACAAATCAGTCAGCCAAGTTTCTGTGATGGCAATTAAAGTTAATTGATAATTTTCAATAGAGTTTAAAAAGCTGACAAATGCATTAAAGTTCTTCATGAGACTTCTGATATTAATATGAAGAATTGAGGTATGTATTTCAGAAGAATGAAATTCAGTGCTAAAACTAGAATCAGTATAGTACAAGCAACCTGGAGCTGTTGTGTTTAACTTTATACCATTCTGATTGTTTTCTGTTATTGTTACTGTGAAAGGTTAAATAATGTAAATCTGTAATTTTTACGAAGCATTTAACTTTCACGTACAATCATGCATATCATGATTGGCACTTGCGCTGCGTTAAGAGTCAACGAACAAAGATAGTAATACAGAGATGATATCCTTTTGCTTTCATTTAAATTTTGAGTTGTTTACAGGAACTGACGTCCACCAACATTTTCAAAAGCAGTTGCGCAGCCAACAAGACTTGTATAGACAGGCAGGCAGGCAGGCAAGCAGGCAGACATACAGACAAACACACAAACAGGCAGACAGACAGAGACAGACAGACAGACAGCCAGACAGATCAACCGACAAATAAATTGGTGTGTCATAAGTGAGTGCTTAGAATTAATGTGCAGTGTGTGAAAAGAGAATCATTTAAGTGCGTATTCTGCTGCTTGTTGTTTAGTTTAAGAAATTTCACTGTACTGTCATTTCCTTTATGGGGGAAGGGCGGAAGCGCCTCCGAGGGGATCACACATCCGCCCCCTCCGGCTGCGCCTCCGCCCAATAAAACGTTTTTAGTTTTACTGTGAGTATAATATATCATATTTTACGTACCTTATAATACAGGTTAAAAAACAACGTATTCAGGCTCCCAATTTTCCGAGAGGAGGGGGAGGGGTGTTGTTGAAAAAACTCGAATAGACTTGGAAGCCGGTATATGTTTTGGCTTTATTACCAACGTGCATTTATAGTGTAATCACTGGCTGACTTCTCTCAAACGTGTATTTCCCGGCGTCAGCCCCACTTTTCGGCATCACTTTCGTTTTGGAGACGGTTCCAAAGGTGTACTGCACAGTTAATTTAACTAATTGAGATTATCAGATGCCAGGAAATACCATTTACAGTGTACCGAAAGTCAAGAATCATAGCAATTTTAATTCAGAGGTTGGAAAATGAATTTCATTTAACCAACTCCCGTTGCCATAGCGTACTCCGTTGCTGAAATATAAACTGTTGAAATTTATTCAATTAATTTGAAATAGTCGATTGCACAATACTTTGTGATGCCCTTCTTGTACAATTCACATTACCTGATTACACGATATCTCGAGATAGGAAAGACCGACACTTTTGATATTTGGCATATACATTTTCATGTTAAGAAGGAGAACCCTATTGTTTTTGTTGGAGGTCAAAGGTCATTTGAGGTCACTGGAAGTAAAGTTGCGAAAACCTCGTAAATGGCTTGTAAACACGATATCTCGAGATAGCAATGACTGACACTTCATATTTAGTATATATATTTGTCATGTTGAGAGGAAGAACCCTACTGTTTTTGGTGGAGGTCAAAGGTCATTTGAGGTCACCGGAGGTAAAACTGCGTAAACCTTGTAAATGGCTTGTAAACACGATATCTCGAGATAGCAATGACCGACACTTTTGATATTTAGTATATACATTTGTCATGTTGAGAGCAACAACCCTATTGTTTTTGGTGTAGGTCAAAGGTCATTTGAGGTCACTGGAAGTAAAACTGCGTAAACCTTGTAAATGGCTTGTAAACACGATATCTCGAGATAGCAATGACAGACACTTTTGATATTTAGTATATACATTTGTCATGTTGAGAGCAACAACCCTATTGTTTTTGGTGGAGTTCAAAGGTCATTTGAGGTCAACAAAGGTCAAAAGCCAAAAGCTAAAAACCTTGTAAACATGATATCTCGAGATAGCAATGACCTACACTTTTCATATTTGGTATATAGATTTGTCATGTTGAGAGGAAGAACCCTATTGTTTTGGTGGAGGTCAAAGGTCATATGAGGTCACTGGTGGTTAAACTGCGAAAAACTTGTAAATGCCTCGTAAACATGTTATCTCGAGATAGCAATGACCAACACTTTCCATATTTGATATGTAGATTTGTCCGTCCCTTTAGAATATCCTAGATCCCCTGTCTCTTAACTGTTGCCACATCGAAGGAAGGTCGTATATTATGCAAAAGTTGAATTTGCAACTGAAAAATCTACAATACCACCATGTTTCAAAACCATGAAGTCTCATCTTGGAAGATGCGTTTCTTGCATAGCGTTTAAACGGTCTCTTTGATCTAATTAGTGGAAGAATATTGTTGCTTGGAGGAATACAATGAAGGAGGAGTAGGTGGCTTTCATTTAGAACCTAATTTATCCTTCTAGTGCCTTACACAGTATTTATTGAAACGAACTTGTAGCAATACCTTGACTCCACTCCCTCCCGTTTAATAACATCTTTATGCCCTTACAGCTTCTATATGTACCTGTCAGCAAGTACATTACCTAGTTTGAGATGCAATAACTTCTACCTGCTTCCAGAAATGAGTATACCCGAAGTACGCAGAAGAAAATGTTGCTTTGAAAATTGCGACAAGTACATGCTTAAATCCTTGTACTTTATGCTGCATATGTGACCGTAGTCATAATATAAGATTGCCGTATGATCCTCTCTCGTTGGATACAGAGTTTGAAGATGTACCTCTAGTTATCGGAAAACAGTTTCCAGGAAATTATTCCGTGTACAATATTTTCCTTTAAATGGTTATCAAACATGAGGTTTCGGATCACTGCAAATGCGGCTGAAGCCTGCTGAAATTTCGTATTAAATTTATTTCCAAGGATAAACGTTGTGCTGCAACGAGGCATTCCAAATTCCACACAAATGTCACCCATCTAAACACTATTCTGAGTTGATAATCCTATTTCTACGTTCACCAAATATGATTTCCGAAATAATAACCTGCTAGTCTCCTTCGTAATCACGCGCATGCAAAAGAGCAACGAGTAAACCGTGAAGCTCTTTCCATAAGATATTGGGAATACTATCAGTGGACAGTATTGTTGAACGGCATGGCAGTTGGGAAGAAAGCGCGCGAAACGCTCGAAAATTTCGGTAAATTACGAAGGACTTCCTAAGATGTTGGTAGTTAACGAAAGATTTGCAATAAACAACGACTGAAATAAATCCATCAAATATTCAAAAAGACATCTCAACTTTCCCCCGGCCAAAATCTGTTAGCTTAAATGCCTCATGAGATATTTCAATATTTTTGGGTCGAAAATCCATTCAAGGGCACCAGCCCAGTGGCGGAGCATCCATATTGTCAGGGGCGGTATCCTCCTGAAGAACTCAAATCGCCCTCTTTAGGTAGTACCTAAACCTTGCATGATTGGCAATTAGTTTCTTCCAAATGGCATGATTTAATAGTGTTGTTGTTAGGCCCAGATAACAAAATGCTATAAATGTTCTATATCTGTACTATATTTCGTGATGAGAAGGGCCATCTTCTGTTATTGAAGATAGGTTTAGTTGTCTTCACGCTATTACACAGTCAATCAGTCAGTCAGTAATGTGTGGTGGCGCTTTGCTTAGTTTATTGCTTCCAAACCGGGCGTGACAAGCTTGTAAATTACACGGAGTGACCTTTAATTCACCCTCGCAGTACCATGAAAGATGTCGAGGAGGACGCCAAAATATTTGTTTCGAAAATAGCCATATATTCCCGTCGTGGATAATTATCAACATGAACAATAAGAATAGTCTATGCAGAACCCACAACAGTGTTGTAAAAAGTCAAGTCACTGACTCGGACTCGGAGTCGCGTATTTGACTTGACTTGACTTGGTCATCAGCCAAAATGACTTGACTCGAGTCGACTCGAGTCTAGAACCCTAAACGGCTTGACTTGACATATTCGCCAGCTACATTTGTCTGGTGTGCAGTATATTACGAGAGGAAAACTGGGCATTTGTCTGGTGTGCAGTACTTCCGGGTTTCGTCGATTCGAAGTTTTTTGGAATCTTTCCAGTTTTCGTTTTTCCAGTTATCGTTGTTGTGTCTTTCTGTTCTTGTTTGTGAGTCTATTCAGTGTTTTTCTAATTGGCCATTCCAAATTTTCCTAGGGTTTGTTAGGGATTTATCCCTAGGCCAAAAATCCAAAACGGCTGAAGGCAGGATTTTTGACCTAGACCCAGGAGAAGAACACCAATTCCTAATTGTCAAACCAAAGGTTAAAAGACTTAGAAAAGAGTCTCCAGTAGATTCAGAAAACTCAAATCAAAAGAAAGCAAAGTCAAACATTCAACCAGTTGTTGTCTCAGGCATTCCAACTGAAGTATCGAAGAACCCCATTAAGTTAGCCAAATTGATCAATAAAGAAAAACCTAATGCTTCAATCCGTGAAATAAAATTAGCAAGAAATAACAATATAATAATTTTCCCAAATGATGCACCGTCTGCAAATAGTTTGCTCAAGCCCTGGTCACAAACCACCGACCTCGGTTTTCCTAAACCTCGTCTTCCTCAGCAGCGTGAATCTCCTATTTTTGCTGTTGTAATCTGTGGATTAAATCCTGAAATACCAGAAAAACAAATTAATAGAGAACTAACCGATAATGGATATAACCCGAAATTCGTCAAACGACTTATTAGCAGAGCTACTGAAACCGCCACTTGGAAAGTAAAAATAGTACTTACCGATGAACAAGAACAAACCGAACTTATCAACCAAGGTTTCACCCTAGGATATCAAAAACATCGTGTAGAAAAATATATAAACCCACCCAAAATAACCCAATGCTACCGCTGCCAAGAATTTGGAGATACTTTTCAGAACTGTACTGAAAAACAGAAATGTCTCAGATGTGGCGGGGAGGGGGGGGGGACATAGAATCAAAGATTGTGAAAAAACCAAAGATGAAAAGAAATGCGCTAATTGCGGGGGAAATCATGTAGCTATGTACAAGGGATGCCCTTCTTTTTTCCAAGCAAGATTGGACTCAAAGCCTCAGAAAAAAGCTATGCCGGAGCGAAAAAAATACAGGTTACAAATAAAATCACTAGAGAAGAAAAAATTGAAATCACCCTATTCTGTGTAGAATTAGTGAAAGCTTGTTTGACCAAGTGTAACCTACAAATTAAAACCTCTGATATTATTTTATATGCTGCAAATCTCTCCCTAGCCCACCTCAATCTGATTGTTACTGGGGAAGAGTTATTCAACACATTGAAAAATCCAAAGTTTAAAACACAGAACAACTAGAAAGATACAGAAAGAATTCAGCTGAAATCTCAAATGGCTAGCAACCATTCCTTGAAAATCCTACATCTGAACATAAATGGGGCCAGAAATAAAAAGGACTTGCTTCTTCATCATATTCATGACATCAATCCCGACATACTACTGCTAAACGAAACTAATCTAAGTGAAAATGTCCTTTTTACATTGGATGGCTATAAAATACATAGAGAAGATATTTCCAGAAACCAGAGCGGAGTGTTAATAGCTACTAAACTTAATCCACTTATAACCATAAACGACCTTCCGGACATACGGTACCTGACCAATGTATTAGTATTTCAGTTACGCTAGAGAAAAACCTTCCTAATCTCCAAATTATAGCTCTTCATAACCCGCCAACCAAAAATCTCAATGAAGACGTCTTTAAGTTGTGTACTTCCAAAACCTTACTTATAGGAGACCTAAATTCCCCACACACCTTTTTTGGCTGCAACAGAACTACTAAAAATGGTCGCAATCTTAAACATTATATGGAGAACTACAATCTCACGTTACTTAACCCCAATCTACCCACTAGATGAAATCCTATCAATAACTCTACAGAGTTACTTGATGTTGTCCTAGGTACTGCTCAAATTGTTATCTTCCATGAGTCTACAACCAGCTTTGGGGAACCGCTTTTTAGTGACCATTATTTCGTTTTGACTAAGCTAAATGTAGGGCTCAAATCCCAAAGTAAAAGTAAAATCATCAGGAATCCCCCCCCCCAAAATGCAATTGGACTGATTATAGAGACAATAAAGCTAATGAAACCCCAAAACTTCTGGAATTACTTCAGTCCCCTATTCATAACGATGACTCTCTTGATAATATTGTTAACTCCATGGCTAAAGTTATATTACTACTAGTTTTGAAAAGAATTGCCCTACAACCATTAAACATATTAATAACTGGCGCTTAACTAGTAAAATTATGCTTCTTATTTAAACTAAACGTAAAATACGTCGTAGATATCTTCGTACCAGAAATCCGGTTTTGAAATCGCAGGTAACTAGACTCAAGCATGAAATAAATCGTGAGATTTTCATCCAACGTGGTAAAAATTGGGATAATATGTGTTCAAATATTCAAAATAAATCTGACTCAACTAAATTCTGGAAGACCATTAAAAAGTTTGCAAATCCCTCTTCTTCCCAAAATGAACTTTATTATATGCTCTATGATGACCGAAACCATAAAATAACTAACCCCATTGATCAAACCAAAATCTTTGCTTAGACCACGGAAACAATTTTTCAAACCCCTAACCATGAAAGTTTTGATGATGATTTCAAAAACTATACCGATAACTTTCTTGCTTCCCATAACAGTGAATTTAAACCAATCTTCAACCAGGGTAATACTACTCCACCTTTGGTGGAGGAAGTCACAATTACTGAAATCAAAGATGCACTTTCTGGTACAAAAAATAATTCTTCACCGGGTCTTGACAAAGTTACCTATCTTCATATCAAAAATTGCCCCACTATTTTTCTTAACTCTCTAGCTAACTTCTACACCCTACTCCTTACAATTGGGTACTTTCCTAGACCTTGGAAATCTTCGAAAACTATTCTCATTCCAAAACCAAATACACCCAAGTCTGATCCCAATAATTATAGGCCGATTAGCCTAATCTCATGTCTAGGCAAACTTTTTGAAAAAATAATAGTAAATAGACTGTCTGATTTTTTGACTGACTCAAATTTCTTTTCGGATAACCAATATGGATTTCGTAAAAATAAAGGAACCTTCCACCATCTCTTTAGATTAACTGAAAATATTAGAAATGGTTTCAAGGGTAGAAGATTAATATCAGCAGTATTCTTAGACGCCGAAAAGGCATTCGACCAAACCTGGCATAACGGCCTTAAACTGAAACTCTATGACCTAAACCTCCTTAGTAGTATTCTTAGGATACTTGCTTCTTTTCTTGATGATGGAAACATGTTGATTTACCACAGGAATACTTATTCTAATCTAATTAATCTCAAAGCTGGTACTCCCCAAGGCTCTGTCCTAAGCCCCCTTTTGTATATTTTTTACGTTAACGATATCCCTCCAAATTCCGAGCATAGCACCAATATGGCCTAATTCGCTGATGATATAGCTATTTGGGAACACCTCTTCAAATGCTGAATTAAACCAAACAAAATTACAATTATCTCTGAAAAAACATTGAACCGTGGTGCTCTACTTTGAGAATCAAAATTAACCCATCAAAATCAAATTATGTAATTTTTAAAAACAACTACGCTTTTAAAGGGGCTCATTGAGTTGACATTGATTATTTTTGCGACAAGTTTGAAGGAAATCATTGTATGACATTGCTTCTATTTAGCCTCATTACTCATGTTTCACTTCCTGCAGTAACTGAATATGTGAGAAATTGTAGATTTTGTCGAAAGGGATTGCATATGATTACTACATAATGGTAAAAAGTGTCTGGTCACAAAGTTGTAATAAATGATTTTAAATCATTAAATACCCTACCATAGCCATTTCAGTTGTGAGTCAGATGGGCAGAATCTCTTAGTTTGATCATTTACCATCAAGATGTGAGTGAGTCTCAACAGTTGTGAAAAAAATCATGAATTTTGTGAACCAACTCAATATGCCCCTTTAAGCCTCCTACTGATCCCGAATTAATAATTTTTAAAAAAAAGAATCCCCCAAGTAAATGTAGCTAAATTCCTTGGTGTCATGTTGGATGAACATCTAACTCTTAAACGTCACATTGACAATATAACACGTAAAGCCTGGGTCAAACTCAGGTCTCTCCAGAATGTCTTTAGAAATCGGGCCACGAAATCAAACTCAAATCTGATTATTTATAAGACCCTTATTCGTCCTATATTGGAATACGGTAGTATTACCTATTTAACCACTTGTCATACAACACTTCCTAACCTGGAAAGGCTACAAATTACTGCTCTTCGTTGGGCCCTGAAAATGCCCTCTTACGTCACCAAAAATCTTGTCTTAAAAGCTGCTGACACCGATACTATTTTTGAAAGAGTCAAAGCTCTAAACTCAAATCAAATTAAAAAAAATCCTCCCCACTGATAAAATAATTCAAAATATTATTATTTCCCATCTAATCACTAATAGAAAGAAAAATAGAGTAAATTCCCCCTTAGATGTACTTAACGTTAAAGAATGGGTTGAGATTGACATGCTAATTGAGGGAGGGGGAGGGGGGTCACATAGACTAGGCCTTCTTAAGTCAAGCTAGAGCTCCTGTGAGTCTCATAACTGTTACTTAACAGCGAAACGGAACAGTTTGACCGGGTTTCCTTTTTTCTAAACTAGGCTCTTAGCATTACTTCGTCCCTAAGTAGTAAACAGATTGGCATGTTCTATCTCACCCACCTGCATCTTATTTATTGTCTCCACCTATTTTCAACACTCCGCTAAAGCAGCTCCTTATTCTCCCCCTCTTACTAGCTCACCTGTTTTCCAACTATTCAACTCGATAGCAAATTAACTTCTGTCTCCTCACACACCTTTCCCGTTATATTCCTTTGTCTGATTAGATTAGACCCAAGCTCATTGGCCAATGGAAACTCACTGTTGTATCTCACTGAAGGAGCTTGATTAGAGCTCGAACAGTGCATAACACCTTCACATATCAATTCCACTCATTCACAACTCTCTGGCAGAGGCTTTACTTTGTTTTGGTGAGCCTAGAAAAACACTTCACCAGTTTCTTACAATGGCCTATACAGAAGCACACAAAAATAAACTTGAACCTTTGGGTAGCAACAACTTGACAGGGAATCCCTACCAGAGAGGAATTTGAAAACCTGCAACACATCCCCTGATCCTTCTTTATTCGAGAGTGGTAAGTCCAGGCTGTTTTGGCCTATCGTGATAAGGGAGATTACTCACTTCAGGTTTAAGCTGAGTGACCCTCCTCTGAACTTGCTTGACAGTGTTGGAGGTCTCGAGGCCGGGCAGAGTTGTTGAATGTAGTCCCTGACTTGGACTCGAGTCAGACTCGAGTCGCACTTTTTCTTGACATGCGTCGACTTGACTTGAAGAGAACTG
This sequence comes from Holothuria glaberrima, assembly GCA_009936505.3. Taxonomy (NCBI): domain Eukaryota; kingdom Metazoa; phylum Echinodermata; class Holothuroidea; order Aspidochirotida; family Holothuriidae; genus Holothuria; species Holothuria glaberrima. Next base: position 3,400 of record WURT03353278.1, on the reverse strand, counting down.
ACTTGCGACTTGATTTGACTTGAAGAGAAATGACTTGTGACTTGACTTGAACATATTTGACATGGCGACTTTCAAATGATAATGTTGTCCCCGAGTGTAGCATGAATTTCTTCACCACAAAATTAAGTAACAACAGATTGCAAACGTTTTCTACCTATATTTGAGATTGCGTTTGTGCCACGAGTGAGACACATTCAGACAGCTCGGGGGTAAAAAGTACATCTGTAATGTAGCACTATAATTAAACCAATCATTCAAACCCATGCGGTTATACCTTGTAAGGCCCACCCCTTATTACAACCACACGTCGCACTCATAGTGTAAATCAGTACTTTTTTTGCTTATTCCCTTTGCACCGTTGTACGCACAGAATGGTGCTACCCTCATGTCTACAAAAAAGATAAAAATAAAAGAACACCCTATGTCGATAAAATATGAGTGACAAAAAATGAAACTAAATGATTTGAAAATAAAGTGTATTAAATAAGGTCTTTTTCAGTTTGCAGACTGTGTGGATCAAGGAAATACAAATCGATGGAGGTTCGCTATGTAATGGCGAAGCCAGCACTTCCAATCGTCGAAAGAGTGGTGACCTAATGGGGGTGACCGTCCTCCTCTAGGAAAAACCCAATGAAACGCTTTTAAACGCAAGTTACTCAACTTCAGGCATCTGATAATCAAGATCAGGTCACAAACGGTAAACATTTTTTTTATGAAATTGAATATTATAAATAAAAGGCATTGAGACCATTGCAGTTCCGGAATAGGGTACACCCTTAAACCAAAAAGAGTGAAAATTCACTCCAAATAGAGCGATACTTCACTCACATGGATTGAAATATCGCTCTATTTGGAGTGAATTTTCACTCCACCCGGGTGAAATTCACTCTTAATAGGAGTGGTCCCAAAGTACACTCTTTTTTGGAGTGAATTTCACTCTTTTGTGTTTAGAGTAGGGTCTGGTTTAGAGTGTAGCCATTAATGATTATTCATTAGTCAAATGGCCAAGGCAAGAGGTTAGGGCTCCTTCTAAGAAACAAATGAACATTTTCATTATTCGATGCATTTTGCTGGCAACGGGCAATTAAAACAATTTACGGAAGTTTCAGTGCACCTTAAGGAGGGTAATACTTGTTGACCTCATTTTACAGTTTTATCTCCACTTTACGAACACTTATTCGAGAGCACTGTGGAAAATGTTAAACATCTTCTAAACCTCCTGCGTATATAAAGAACATTAATTTCCAAGAGACCCCTGCTGCCCTTAGCATTTTGCCCCTCCTCATGAATAGCAAAATCCCCCTTCCATCATCAAAGAATTTCCACGTTCGTGTGAAAACATACGGTCCATCATTATCATACAAGCAAGCCTTGCGCGATGAGAGGGAATCATGGCATCCTAAACGCTACTAAGTTTTCAATAATTTTCTGAAATCGTTTTCTCAGTTTAATTCAATAAAAAGTTTTATGAATCTTTTAGGGGAAATAACAGGCATATTTCAACCTTTTTACCATTTTAAGCATACCGTCAGTTTAATGGATACCTTTACGCAGGTTCACAGAAAAGAGAGAAACCCTATCACCACATGGAAAAAAGTTTGACACATTATGCTGTTATCAGTGTTACGCGGATTACCCATATAACTAGAAAATATTGAGTGGTGTTGTGTTTGGGGAATATCCTTCTTGCTTTTATTACGATTTCATTTCTATAAGAACTTAGTTTGGAAATATTGCGTTTAAAATGCACCAACATGGCATAGAAAGGGTGGGAGTACTTTTAATCATTATAAAATTCTTCAGTATCACTCTCTCAGCTCTAGCAATAACTTTATCTCCTCAAAGTATTATGCATCACAAGAGTTTTGGATGTTGCATCATTTGAATTTCTGAAAGTTTGGGTGAACGAATTATTTTTGTGCAACCAGTGACTTAATTTCTTCCTGTGAATTTCTTGAAAAGGAAGCTACCGCACTGCCTTATTTTGAATTGGCTATTATTCTGTATCTATGAATATTGGTTTAAAAATATGAAAATTGTATGTAAAACAAACGTAATTTTCCCTTTCACAATATTGTTAACTACTATAAAGAATGAGTGCTTGAAGCTTATGTGGTCCATTGATTGCTCTTGTTCTGAGAAGTTGTTGCTTTGATGTTTCTTAGGATGGACAGAGCATATTTCGTAAATCTCCCAAAACAAATTGTCAACCTGTGACTTCTTTGGATTAAAATTTTTCAAGATCTACCACCAAATCTTCATATTTAGACTGTATCTAGGAACTGCAGTCTAGTCAATAGACATACTAAATTTTTCATTTTGAAAATTATGACTTGTGACTTGACTTGACTTAAGCGAAAATGATTTGTGACTTGACTTCACTTGAAGTTAAATGACTTGCGACATGACCTGAAGGTAGATGATTTGGGACTTTGCTTGATTTGAGAAAATATGACTTGGTTACAAGTCTGAGGGCAGGCCTCGCCTCCGTAGAGGCTAATTGTTGAGGTCTTAGCCTCGGCTTCGGCAGGGGGAGGGGTGATTCCTTGGCTTCGGTCTGGCCTCGTACCTTTGCCCTTCAATTTTTTGCCGAGGTCTCAACGAGGCCAGCTTTTCAATGATGCGTACAACTGCCCAAAGATAAGTTTCCTGTATTTCTCACTTAGTCTTTCAATGTATTGAATCAATTTACAGCAGGGTTTGCGCCAGGGGAGGACAGTGTTTTGATTAGGAAGCCACCAAAGTCTCCATCGGAAGATTGTGTTTCCCAACTTTCTTGCAACGCATGGTCGTCGATAGTTATGGAATACAGAATGGTCTTTACCTACACAATTCAAAAACCTAATCATAGCCGTTATGCAATCCATAAAAGAAACCGAAATAGCTCTAACTTCCGAAAATTTGGAATCAGTTTATATAGCGTTCAAAACTTTTCTATAAAAGTCAGAATTTTTCATAAAGCCGCCGCACCCCCGAAAATATCTGCTCAAATTAATCTTTTATATCCTCTCCCGTCCTTGCGAGTGTCACATTAATTACAGTCACCTCGGGAATGAAATAGCACAACACTGTACACCGAAAAAAGTTGAAAGCCCAACAAGAGTCACAGTAGGGTAACTAGCCTAGGCCTATGGACTAAACATCACACTCACCTCGAGTAACATGAGTCTAGGGAGAGGATGTCATCCCAAAATCCCCCAAAATGGTTAAATAGTACTCCGTCGTATGCAGTGGCGTAGCCAGCGGGGGCAAGGGGCGGGAGCCCCCAGTTGATACTCTTCCCCCGCACTTGCCCCCCCCGAATGAAAATACAACAATTACAAATGTGTGCCTACAGGCTACATGATGATGTCTATTGCGATTTTGTCAGTCCTAGAAATATACTGTACGACTAGAATCC
>WURT03353277.1:0-67575 GCA_009936505.3 Holothuria glaberrima | reverse complement strand
GTGAATTTCTCAAGTCAGGCAATTTTGCAAGTTGTGACTCAAGTCATGACTTGATTACAACTCTAGATATTTTAAGTAAGGGTAAGATGAGTGATCCTGAAGGCATGAAATTGCAAAAACAACGAGCAACCACCGAACAACAGTTACAAGTTAAAAGGCATTAATGCATGTCATATGTTACTGGACATTGTTCATATGTACTGTAAAGCAGAGAGGTCACTTGACAACTATCATTAAGAGCGAGGTCATGGGAACTAAGACATGGCACATACAGGCTGGTTACAAACTGTTGCAGCCTGCGGTAAGTTCTATTTGCATGACTTAAGAGATTATTTAACGATGAAAAATTCAGGAACAGTAAGGAGGAAAAATAATGCTAAAAAGAGTACACTTGTATTTCCCTTTTTAAATTTTACACTGAACTTTGAAGTGTGTACAACTGCTTTAGTGTGAATGCATGGAGTAACACACAGTCAGGAAGGTACAGTAGCCAGACGAGGTACTGAAGGTGGGCAAAATGGATTCCAGGGGGCAAAAATTTTGTGGGGGAGGGGCAAATGTGTGAAATTGCATTAAGTCGATGGCAACTTGAAACTTTCAGGTGGGCAAAATATTTCTCGGGGCCAAGCCCAACCCCCCCCCCCCCTTGGCACCCTTGGCAGGGGGCTGTACACAGTTTACCTCAACCCAAAATGTTGGAACATTTCCTCTTTTACATATTGGCCTAGGTCAACATTCACTCTCTTGAGTCAGTGTTAAGCCCAGGTTTGTGGCAGGCCAGATAGAGGTGTTTGTCATATGATTGAGGGCAGGGCTTAAATTATAAATCGCAGACCTGAGACTTAAAATATACATTGTAAACCTGAGGCAAGGTATTCTATAGCACATTGATTTTGAGGGTAGACGCTGAGTAACCAGACTTTGGAGTGAAGCAATTTGTGATTTGAAGCTATAGCATACACTTTTCTCGCTCAGAGATTCAGTAGGCTAGTCTGATCATAAATACATATCGATTATGGGTGGGTAGGTGGGGGTGGGGGTGGGGCAGCAAAATCCAGCCTGAGGAATAGGAATTCCAAGATTCAATTTGGATGCAAGTACTGTATAAGGAGCTACAGTGTCACATCTCGGTGCTAGAATTCCTTTGTCTACACTAAATATGCTGCAGTTCTGTAATCAATATTGCACCATTCCATGTCACTGTGTCGATCTGATAAATTGGTCGTAAGCTCATGTTTTAGCATGAGACAAGTGCTACACATGTAGTTACAGTACGTGTTGTTTGGAGACTACTAGTATGTCACGTATGTCTAACGTTAATCTAACGGCAGGATAACCCCCTAATTATTCCTCCATCTGTGTTATAACGATACATTTTGCCATAAACGATTCAACCCATGTCTTATTTCTGTAGTGAATGCAACATTTTCGCAGTGGTAGGCAGGTAGGCTTACAGGTCGTTAGTTTCCCCGTTAGTTGCACTATCGTTCGTATTGTACACTATACTACTGTACGTACTGTAACAATTTCGCGTAAACAATACGTGCACTAGGTCATTCTGTCTTTCGTTTCACAATTAGCATTAATTGACCGTTCTGTTCTCGTTCATGTGCACGAATTGAACGCGGAATCGCCTGAATTCTTTCATTACTACACTTAAGCCATATCATGTGAAATTTTTCAGCCCCCCCCCCCGGTAGTTTGCAAAAGTCGAGTTTTAAAGCCTTTCGATTGCATACCCCATAGTCTTATATTTTCATGAAATTAGGCATGGATACCTACTCCGGTCCGTTACGTGCATGCTACCTTCAGTCCATATTCGTTTTCACTACATATTACCACATTCCACCATGTACATGTTACCGCCGTATTCGCACTAACACGGCCAAACATTTTGTAACGCCATATTTGTGTTGACGCTGTTCAGCATTAAGCCAGTCCAAATATTTTGGCAGTCTGCATTCTCATTACTTCGGCCAAATATTTTGGCACAAGAAATCGCGTTTAACGGTCAAATATTTTAACAGTACCCTTTATTCACGTTGACACTGCCAAATATCTGGTCACTCGTACGGCCAAATATAAAGCTAGATCGAACAAATATTGACACCACGGCTTAAATTTTTACACGATATATGGCTCAACACTACGATATAACTTTTACGGCCGTATAAATGGACACCATCAAATCATTTGGGCACACCAACATAATTTGGTGTGAAGTGCGTGCCATAGCTTTGTGCCTAAAAAGTGCTGCTAAGAAATTATGAATATTCAAAAAGTTAGGATATATTACTTTTCTACGAAATTTTTCCTTGGGAACCACTTAACCATTTTTAAAAGCTTCCCCTACTATAACATTAGGTCAGATTTTGCTATTTGCGGGCGTCCAGACTAGCAGGAAGGGCTATAGCGCTTACACAGGTTAAATCTCCAGACTAGTGCCGAAAGATACACATGCTCTATGGCATTTTACAAAGCGTTTTCAAAGCAGCCACAGCAAGGCGACAGCGACCACAAAAATACTCTATTTTTGGGAAGATAGCCCCGCAACTAGACGAATTGTGCATAACATCTGAATTTTTATGTTTATTTAATGTATATGAGCTGCATTTGGAAGACTGAATGAAAGAGTGAAGGTGAGGTTTTGAAATATTTCTGTGTACAAGATTGTTCGTGAGAGTATGTCGTCGCTCCGTTAGCCTATGTGTGGACATGCTACCCAGATCTAAAAATCTTCAAATGTACTAAATTTCAGTCGAGGGGCATTCTAATACAAAAGTCTACACTAAGCCGACTGAAACCTCGATCGAAATTCTGCACACGCACTAGTCACTTTTAAAGGCTTTTTAAAGGGTGAAGTACTAAGATACGCTCGAATTTGCAGTAACGAGAACGACTTTCTAAAGAAAAGAAACACTTTTACAGGGAACTTCCTACAAGAAAGTATTCGACTGAAGAGATAGCCTCAGCCACTAAGGGCATTGATAAAGCCTTTAACCTACAGTTTGCATATTTAAGTAATTAACTAATCTGTCAAGGTCAAAGGTCAACTCAGGCATAATGTAACCCTAATTTAGAAGAATATTTTCTAATAAAACCTAATTATCAAATGAAAGGTTACAATAAGTAGATTTCAATGACGTCCTTTTTGGTCATTAATATGCAAATTATGTGGATGACGTCATTCTTATGTTTTTCCTTGTTTTTTTTATCTTATTATTTTCTTTACTTTTTTCTTGACAGGGAGTTTTTCGTTGCATTTTCCATTCAATTCTCTCTTCAATTCTCTCTTCAATGATACCAAATTTGTCCCAATTGGACTTAGAAAAAAGATCACATCTCTTTGTTGCTAAAAAATCACAAAACGGTGCCACCACTAGTATTCAAAACAATCTACACTTCACACAAAACTAGACACCCTAAGCAAGCTTTGATAAATCATTGGAATATAATGGTGACTAGCAACTGTCCCGTCTGTTTCCCTACCGTCCTATTAAAGCCTATAAAAGGGCACCAAATCTCAAAGATTTACTTGTAAAATTCAGGGTTTACCCCAGACCACTGTGGAGTCGAACGAAACAGAAGAAAGTTATTACGATATCTTGCTTGATGCGCTCATAGCTGCATTAGAAAAAACGACAAACCCTGCCTTAGTACTATAGTATACAAAGGCTACTGCAGATGACGTACTGCTTACAGCGCGAAAACTAAAAACAGGTCTAGTTGGATTTCATAAAACCTCTTAACTGCCTCAGAATGACACACTTTCCTCCAAAAGAGTGAAATTCTCTAAAGCTTTTGCTTATATCATATATAACATGATCGGGTACTTTTTCCTAAAAATACTCACAGTTCACGGACTTGGTAAAGTCAAATAATGAACTGCCTACCCCTCTCTCACTTTGGTTTTGCTTCTCTTTTCTTCGGAAAATGAGACTTAGGTTAGATGCAGAGAGAATTCCGGACGGAATCTCCGAAGTATACCGAAAGGAAATACTCGTACATCCTTTAATCCCACAAAAGTTGGATACTAAACCCCTAAAAACAGTGGAAAAAACTGCAAACTAGTACAAATGTGTCTGAGATCGAAAAGGCTAATTTAAATCCTTAAACTTTCGTCCAAGCAGCGCTCAGTATTCGGGGTATTCTCTTTCACGTCCAGATAGACATGTATAACTAAAAGATTCGGTGTCATTATCCTAACATGGAACCCATGAATGTAACGGATTTAATACCGGATATAACTGCCTCGTCTAAAGACAGCACAGACTCTGAAGAAGAGAAAATGACTTGTGGTCAGGGAACACCCCCTCCAAAAGGACAAAATTCTTCTAAAAAAAGATAACTATAAGAAGGTCAGACAGCGCGCTGATACCCCCAACATTGCCCAGACCACGGCCATCTCCCTGACTGAAGAGATTAAATCTCTTGATAAACATCTGGAGAAAAGGACGATGCCTCAACACCTGAGGGTTCATAGAAAACCACCCAGACTTCCAAAGTCTCCTAACTGCTCAGGGGGATTCTCCGAGTCTTGTAACTCTCCGATTCAGCGAGCGGGAAGGGGCCTTTGCAAAGTCTGGCGTCAGGAACTATTCAAGCAGGCCAAAAGCCAACGTCAACGCTTCCTTGAAAAGGAAAGCAGGGCGAAGCTAGACCTAGCCTAGAATCAACTTCGGAAGGTGAAGAGGCCAAGAAGCTGCTGAAAAACATCCGACGGCCTCCGCCAAGAAGGGGGGAGACATACAGATTGTGGCACCAAAAGCCCCGACAAAACACCCAAAAGGGGTTGACAGCACTTTTTAGAGCCACCAAATGCTTCAAAAAGAGTGTCTTCTTTCCTCTGCAAACATGCCTATAGTGTATTCTAAGTTTTCTTGTAATTTTAAGTCAGCTCATAGGCCTAAAGTTAGGCCTAACTCTGAAACACTCCAAGCCACGCTAACTAAAATGCGGGCCAAAATACATCTAAATTTGCCAAATGTTTTCAAGTTTTATACTATCACTCATTCAACTTTCTTAGTAAAGGCCAAATATTTTGGACTATTTTCTCACCTTGATTAAATTTCACACCCTTGAAAGACTGGTTTTTCAGCATCTTGTTCAATAAAATGATATTTATCCACACAACTCTGTACTCATTTTTCATATATATATATATATATATATATATATATATATAATACTGGGGATATCTATCTATGGGGTAAGGGGTTGAAAAGGCCAGCTAGCTAAGGATTGAGCGGAAAAGTCTCAACATTGTGAAACAACAAGGACTTCTTAGGTTTGCCATCAACCATATCGTTCAACTACACTGGCACAAATATTTAAACGTTTGTTGAAAAAAGGTTGGAACAACGTAAGAATAAAAGAGTCTTGTCAATAATGTTGGCCCAACATTAAAACAAATGTTGACAAAACGATGGAACAACATACGACAACCATATCATTCAACTACATTGCACAATATTTAAACAAATATTAGCAAAATATTGGGATAACGTAGGAACAACGGAGGCGTGTCAACAACCACCATACCTTTCAACTACGTTGGCCCAACCATTAAACATATGTTGCAAAATGTGGGCCAACATAATAACAACCGTAGTCCCAACAAATAACCAATAAGCACCCAACCGTGAAACCACATCAGTCCAACATTTTAGCCAACCAATTTGCTTATATTGGCCCAACGTTTGTGTGCTATCTGGGTTGTCACTAAGTGATAATAAATCACAACAAAATTTTCTAGCCAACTAAAAGGCTCGATGAGCTGAGCGCATCTTATCTATAAAGGGATTGGGAACAAACAGTTTGATACAGTCACACAAAAAGAAAATACTGCATAAAAGGGGTGTCTGCTGAAGGTAACGACATATGTATTTCCTCTTCAACAAACAAAATTGATATATCCATAACTGGCCGTGAACAAAAGATAAGTGATTGTTTTACAACCTACATAATTAAAAGGTTCTTAGAGATAAAAGAGACTAGGCTTCGTTGTACATTCTTATGCAGTCTCTGGGTAAATAGTGTGTCATAAGAGAAATTGAAATTGGTTAACATCCATAGAGCACTTAAAAACCATGTCAGTTATTTGCTTAGTACGAAATGTTAACTTTATGTTACTGTGGTGACTGGCTTTACAATAGGAGGACCTGTCTGTAATATCAACAAACATTGGGAGCAAGGAAGACTGTGCGTTCCTCCTTCTGTGAACCATAGGTACTTTCCAGTAGTATCAGGAAATGGTGACAAAGTTATGTGAATTTGCTTTGATAGGCGGAATAAGCTGTCTACGTATATACGTTATTGCAAGATAACAATTCGCGATCCTTCCTTCATACCGTCGAGATCATGAGAGCAGGACCACAAATTGTTATGCACAAGTGGAACTTTTGCAATAGCCTATTTTTCAGTCTAGCAATCACAGGTTTTGTGTGACGAAAGTCTTTGTACAGAAAGACTATATTGTAATAAAGTGTCTTTTTCATCTTTTCCATGATACAAAATAGAATGGGTTCAGCCCTTGAAGATTGGAAAGGCTTCTTTCCGTCTTTTTCATATCACAAGATACAGTACGCAGAAGATCTTGAATTTCATTTCCAACGAAGTACTATTGCTGCCATCATCAGAGATTAAATAGAAGCATTTACGTCGGGAGCTCGATAATGACTCTTTCTTGAATTGGTCGGTTGTATACAAACGTATACGTTTCACCGTCACAGATACACAATCCTCTTCAACGAAGCAAATGGCATAGAATGAAGAAGTGTATACAGTTTTTCATCTGCTTGCCTGTCCCCTTAAACGCACGTTGTATTACCTTCGTGCTCAGCGGAATGTGCAAAATTGGCCGAAACAGGATTACAGGATACTACTTAGGATGTGGGGCCTACGCCTACAGGCCAACGATGAACAACGTCGTATTCCGAATTTATAAAAACCATTTAGCCGCATAATGTCTTAGCCTTCCTAAGGCTCCAGCAAGTTCCTAGCAAAGGCATGCACATTCCACGTCCTACTCAGACCTATCTTTGAAAAACACTACCTTTTGTGAAACAATAGTGCCCGAATCTGGGGTATATGTAATAGCCAGTTCGTATCCTTGAAAAGTTATGCATGTGTCTTTTTGTATGTATGAATTGAACTGGCCTTCCGAGGGTCTCAAAGATCCCTGTTTGTGTCTTGTTAAGTATGAACAGGGAGCTGTTTGGAAAGAGACACATCAACCAAATCTGTCAACAATAAGTACTTGAAAATGATTTACACACATTCAGGTATTAAACTTTGATTGACAGGTCCCTTTGCTCCTATTGTCTAGCCTTGTTGACTCCTCTTCCTAATAATGGCCTCCCTCTTTCATACCCAAGTAATCCTGAAACAATTGCCTTCGTAAAAACACACTTTGATCTGAGATTTGTTACCGACGGGTCTAAGGTTTATCAATTTTTTTTCAATCAAACGACTGTCAATGAAAGTTTAAAAAAATGTACTTCCTTTGTGTCCCTACGAATTTGATCCGTTGTCTCCTTCGAATTTATTTGTTCGAGTCTAAATTATTTTTCCCAATTTTGGCAAATTTCTTCATCACTTAGAAAACGAACTTGATATGTAAGTTATGTGGAAAGTCTTCAGTAAAGTTGAAAAAAAATTACATTTATTGCAGCCAATAACGACAAAAGTGTCAATTTCATTTTTTTTGGTGACGACTGGCAACAAAAAGCTAAATGTGAGGAGTAGAACTATTTATTGTCATTTTAACAATAGGTCACTAAATCGTAGTTGATCCTGGTTTTTGTAATAGAAATTTTTAGAAGAAAAGCAAGATTATTATCGGAAACGAACATTGCTTCAAAGTGTCTGTAGACTGTTGGGTATCCTTCCTAAAGCTCCCTGGTATAAAAAAGGTGGTGATTTTATTGGGCCAGCTTCTGTATTTAGATGTCTAACTTAAGTGAGGATAAAGTTACTTTCTTGTGCCCGTACTGTCTACTCCTTTCTTAAAATATGGTGTCCTTTCAAGCTAAAGAATGCCTTTACGTCCATCCGAACTTGGCTATTTCGGAGCGGTAATTTCGGGCCCTAGCGAGTGCCTGCCCGTGCTTGCTAAAACCCTCGATGAACTTGTCAAATTTTCTGAGGGACGTTGAATCTTATCATGAACTTTTCATTTCCTGTTTCAGAATTTGTGCGGTTCTTAACTGATACATGTCTTGAGAATACTGGAAACCTTTCATAATACTCTCGCCCGGCCTTCCAGATACACGATCGTCTAGGAGACCTACTCATATTCTGCTCGTGTCCAAAAAGGTCATTATGTTTCTCTCGGGTTTCGGACTGATAGTTCTAAGGGAATGTTAAGGTTTATGAGGTGCATTGCACCGGTCGTCCTAGGTTCACGTGGGTCCTTGTTAAAACACCTTTGTAAGGACCGTGTGTGTTTTAATGGAACTGCGTTAACTTTGCTAATTTTATCCTCGGGATTAAGCAACTCCCTTTCGAAATTTCTGTACTCAAATCGTGCCTATCCTTGGGCATAAAATTCATGGAGGTTCTCCTTATCTTTACTTGGACATTGAATGTGGTCTCCAGTTTCCTTAGGTATTTTCAAGGCTGAAGCTAAATCCCCGCATAAACATTGCACTCTGGCTTGTTTCACTATTCTTTTGATTCTGCAAGAGCGTTGTAGGGGACCACCCTTACAAAAAACCCACGGGATTGCCAGGAAAAGTGGCCAACTTCACACGGGAATTCAAGAATAACCTTGGGAATTCCATGAGAATTATGCATTTACCACGGGAAATCTGAAAATTACCATGGGAGATGTATCAGTTCTCATGAATTTCCGGAGGGAAATTGATATTTCCCTCCGGAAGCTTGCAAATCTCCATGGGATTTGATTCGTTTTTAATGGGGACTTGGGGGTTGTTATTCGCCACGGAAAGTAGTGCTATTTCATGGAGAATGATAATTTCCCTTGTGGTTATTTAGTTTCTCATGAGGAAATGATTATTCCCCGTAGGATTTGGTAGTTCTCATGGGAAAGTATCAAGTCACAAGGGAATTGAAAGCTTGTCATGGGAAATGTCCAGGTCTCTATAGAATGTGTCAATTTCGTATGCAATTTCCTATGGCATTTGTGATCTCACTATGCTTGAACTGTGTACCATGTACCATACTACACCTTATACTTTGATGTGTTTTCCCTTCGCGTTGAGTGAAGCACCTGGTATTTTTTTACTATACTCTTATGTTTCCAGCCTGAAATATATATTAAAATGTAAGATATGTATGTCACCTGCAGTGTGCGCAATGTTCCAGTGGGAGAAGTGGAAAGATCATAATGATTATTTTAGTTAATGTTTTGGGTATCAAACGTTTTGTAAGCTAGCAGACAGCTGGTCCGCTTCACATCCCCTCCCACACACCCATATCGCAACATATCACAGACAGGACAGATAATAAGGCGAGTGAATATCGCAAGAAGGACAAGGCTGGATGGGCCATAGAATCTGACTTCAAACAGGTCAGAGTAATAGCAGTTCTCAGTGGACAGATTTAGATGGGATATATACAGTAATGGTACTTTAGGTCTCAGAATGTTAGTGGACCGGAGAAGTGGGGAGTGAGGGTTTGCACCTTCAAAATATTTTTTGCGTAGAATTTGCTCAAAAGAGGCCCAGGATCTCGGTAAGTATTGCAATTACGTATTGAATGTTTAGCTAACAGGTTCTCCTAAAACGTGCAATATATTCCCGCCAAGGTTTTTAAAACTTGCGGAATCTCACTTTCCCGCTGCGTAATATAAAAAGTGATGCCATAATAGTTACAAGGTCTGAATATACCCAGCTCAGTCTCATAAACATTTGTGAGATAGTGACAGATAGTGCCACCTTTCTCTCTCCTTTACAAAGTAAATCTTGGGCCCTCAGTAAATGTTTCCTGACAACTGTAAACTGAAGAGGTAAGAGGTAAGAAGTAGTATCCACCCTTACTCCATGATTAATTAATGACTGTTCGCTAACCAGTCATTAAATGCTTAAAACGGCGATATATACAGCTTACCTACGTAGAATTGTAGGCTATGTCACTACAGTATATTTTAGTAATAGGGTCTATTTTAACAATTCATTACTCACGCTATACTGCCCTGTCTTACTCATGTAATTTTGTAGCTAATAAGGGGAATTGTATGTCCCTGTATATACTTTGACTGGATGATAACTACTGCTGTGATGACCACTGAACAACTACTGTATGCTTCATACAGTATTTTTCACTACCATGATGCAATATACTTTGTCAATCTTCTTCCACTTTCACTTTGCCTAGAACTTACTGCTATATTGTACAGTTTGTATAAGTTGTTGTCATACAAGCTGGGTGTTACCATGGAGCTCATTTCTGATCGGTTGATAAGATATATGCAGAAAGGAGAGAGAGCTTTTGAAATACACGTAACACCATTGTTTGGAATGCACACCCACTCACATCTGCAAAGGTGCACTGACTGCACTTGCATTCATTGGACGGTGTTTTACTGTAAAGTGCTTGCAACTTGATGTACAAGTTACAGCGGAACAAGTTCGTATTTTGGAAAAAAAAATTGGTAGGATACAGCTAGGAAAGAAGTTTTGGAATGTTGTAATTTGTGACATTGGAGATCTTACACTTGAAGAGGGTGTTAGGAGTCTGTCAAAACAATTATATTCTGGAAGGAATTGAGGGACACATGTGACCTTCCTATTTCCTTTTCAGTCAATAAATGGACTATTTTTGGGAAAGCTGTTGTAACGACTACACTATATTAAAATACATCTTTTGAAGTTCTAGTATGAGTGGTAAAGTGCATGGACTCTACCTGCCTGAGCAAATGTGGAGGAAAATTTAAAACACGTGCATGTGCAAGTGAAAACAAAACTTTTTAGTCAGAGTTGTTGACTCGAGTCAATTACTTGCGACTCGAGTCGACTAGAGTCGCATTTTCTGACTTGTGACTTGACTTTGACTTGAAGTGAATTTGACTTGGGGAATTTGAAAAGTGAGTGATTCTTGACTTGACTTGCAGAGAAATGAAATAATCATAATTTTTACACTTTATTTATTCTCTCATACAAAATCTTTCCGCTATTTACTCCCGACATTGAAGATCCACATCCTTTACAACATCGCAGTATATCGAAAGCGCATATAAACTGTGCGTGTACACGTATTATACCATATTCAATTCCGTGGAAAATAAAGTGACACATCCCGCAAAGTGGTTCCACGGTTCCGATGCAACTGTAGCACTAGCATGAAGAATCACGAGTAACCCTTCACAAGTCATGTTACTCTGATATTGACAGAAGAATGCAATGCACGTGCATCATACGCCAATGTCGTATTTACTGAATTCTAATGGTAGCACTTCAACTGGGATTGGTCTGCTGTACTTCAATGTCAAGACTTCCATTCATCATGTGTGGCGCTATTGGAAGTTATCCTACATGATTATAAATTCACGCGATTTAACATAACATGGCCTGTGATCAACTTAGGAAGAAATGACTTGCGACTTGACTTAACTTAAAGAAATTTGACTTTGGACTTGACTTGCAAGAAAATGACTTGTGGATTGACTTTATTTGGCGATGAATGACTTGTGACTTGACTTGACGAAAAAGACTTTTCAAAATCTCTGCTTTTTATCCTTGTAAACTGGATATGGAGACTTTGTGACATTCAGCATACCCAAAACTATGCTTGTGGGTAAATATTTTTGTGTGCCTCCATGAAAAGTTAGAAGTTTAGGGTGTTAGACGGACAAAGGTGTATGGCCATCCATTTTCTTCAAATGCTAGCTATATGCAATATTGGAATCCATAAAAGCATTAAACTCTGATAAGTATAAGCAGTTTACCTGAAGACAGAACATGAATTATTGATCAGAGTTCCCCCATGATTTGCCTATTCACACAAAGTATTTTGGAAGATATGATAACTTATTAGGTGAATTCTTTAAATGAAAAATCTCGGTGGAATGTATTCCCTATGGGGAGCATTCCCGGTAAAAATTCCCAGTGGGAAGTGTTCCTTAAGGCAAACATTTTCTATGGAAGGGTTCCCCGTGGAAAGCATTCCCGATAAAACAAATTCTCGAAAGCAATTTCCCACTGGAATTAGGATGTAGGTATTCCATGGATTTTTGTAAGGGTAGCAAGCGGAAGACATCCGAACTAGTGCATCTTTATTGCACGCCATCTTTCAAAACTCAAGTAAAACTCTTGGAACGTATCAGAGGCTTTGTACCATGTATAGATGGAATTGATACCTAATGTACAGCCTCTTCACAACAGATGTTTGGACGATTACAATTGAAATGAGAATATTTGACCAAAAGAATTGTAGAGGTAGTGGACCACTAACTCAAATGTTCCAGCACCGAAACATATTGACTGACAAATGAAGTCCCTTAAAAATTTATAGTAGGTTGTTTCTGACTGTGTTACTTGTAAAATATGATCAATTTTTGATATGGTCTTTGTAGTTAATGAGTTGAAATACAGACTGGGCAAATTTCAAGGCAATTCGACCAATTTTAGTGCCATCTTTTGATTGTATTACTCGCTCTATGAAGTGAGGTCTTTGTAGTGATCATGGCGGAAAACACGTTTCTATCGGTCAAGCCTCTCTAGCTCAAAATGTCAGTGGTCATGGTATAGAAATCTGAAAGTACTATAAGAACCCACATTGTGAGGTTCAACCTGAGGGGTGGCATGCCCAGGTTAAAAACTTCTACAAGGATCTAGGGCCGGGGAAGAAGACTGATTTAGTGTGTAAGTCAATGGGACAATAATTAGTGGAGCGCTACCGAGAGCACATTTCAAAACTGGGAATTTTTCTGGAAGAAAGGACACTTCTGTATCAGCCTGCCTAGGTAACACCATGTGTGCACATAAAAGTGCCAATTTCACGCTTGACCGATTTTTTGGCCAAAAACTCGTTTTTCGAGATTTTGCTCTATAAGGGGGTAAAGGTATAGCATAGTGAACATTCTGTGTAGTTTTTAGCTTAAGTAAGTTACTTTTAAACATCTGATGACCATGTTGGCCTTACGTTCCTCTCGTTAAGAGTTCACAGGGACCTAATCTGCAAATTAATTCACCGGTAACATGTATTGTGTAGTCAAACGTGTTCCTGCACATGTGATCTTTCTAAACATGTATGGTTATCTTTAGAACCTAGGATACAGGTCTTAAACTGAATTGTACTTACAATTTATTTGTCATTAACTCATTTTTCTTCTTTGCTGGGATCAGACCTATTGTTAAACGTTCAAAGGCTTGTTTCTTAGACCATTTTCAGTAGAAAACTAGAAAGCCTGTACCCAAGTTAGGCTGCAGTCATGCATAGGCCAGGTGATGTCTGACAGTATATTTCGAAAGCATGAAAACTCCTCTCTCAATGATGCTGTTTGCAAAATTTGGACAAAAAATTGAGTCATTCTTTTAAGAACGAGCACAGAAAAAAAATTAACATATAGGCATATTTACACATTAGTTCTACTTGAAGGGTTTTGTGGCCAGTAATGATGCCTTACACTATTAGTGAAGGGGGTGGGGTAGAAATTGCAATGTTACAGTATCATACAGTTTTTATTTTATCAAAACACTATTCAAGGGGAGTCAGTGGTACAACTTGGATCAATTTTTGTAATATTTAACATTATTATGTGAATATTTGGTCGAACTAGAACCATTTTATTTTTTAGTCAGTGCTAAAGACAGTTGTGTAGGTCAGAATTAGTAGACCAGGATGAGCAGTGGTACATGTAATTCTTTCCAAAAAAGTGGTTTGACGCACGTAATATTATCTGACTGCTAGTTGCACCTTATGGCTGTTCTTAAGTGTTAATACGTTTACAGAACTCCCTTCATCTAGGCTTCTAAACTGATGTGATGATATTTTTTAAGTTTACAATGTGAAGCTAACTTTTGTGATATTTTGCTTTGGGTTGATGGCTTTGTGTAGGACCTTGTGGTTCCTGTAGAGTAGCTGCAGGTAATGAGAAATTTTCAAAAAAGAGCAATAACTTCTTGAATTCATAGGAATGAACTCAAACTTAAATGCAAAGCCACTGCCATTGATTCCAATGGCATTAAAGCTCTGAATTGAAAGCAGGTCTGTTACCATACTACAAAGACATGCAATCAGTTACAGGACAAAAGAGGCCAAAGAGATGATGAACGCTTTACATTTTGACAAAAGAGTACTTTAATATGATTTTTGTATCTCAAAAGAGATTGGAGTATTAAATCAGTGTTGCCAAACAGTAAAGGACTTTGTATGCAAATGAATAGGTAAAGGATCGAGGGAGATCACGCAAGATTCACTACAAAGAGTGTAAGAAAGAAAGCTACACCAATCACAAGAGAATTGCTTTAGTCAAGCTGAACATCATGCGGTAACTACTTCGCACTACTTAGTACAAAAGGCTCGTGCCTACATGAGATCAAGCGACATCTGAATATTTCAACAGCAAAGGCCTGGGAATCTCTAATAGCAAAAAAAAAAAAAATCAAAACTATATATGTATTAAACTGATAATTTATTCATGTGAATGAAAAGCAAAGTCAGTATTAGCGAATGGACTTGCATACGGTAACTTCAAAACGGTTCCAGACAGGCGTGGGGGGGGGGGGGTCTTACCTTGGTGTCACCATTCAATTTTCAAAACATGATGCAGGTAACAGTAACCGCAGTATACGTTTACAACACATGAATAAACAGAATCGTTGATTAGACATTTAGTTTTTTATTGTAATCTTTCGGTTTAGGCACTTAAACTCCCTTTGTCTGTGTGGAAAGTAAGTGGTAGATGTTGGTCTTGATCTCTTAGTGATGTGGTCTTGACGGAAATTGATTTCGAGTTGTGTGGTTTCTGTTAAAAAAGAGTTGAGTCTATTAGAAATTACTTTTACGGGGAAAGGGGAGGCGCTGTGGATTTTTTTCCACACTTAATTTAAACGTATGATAATAGGTTTCTCAACTAGCCATCTGTTCCTCTGCTTTGTGTGTATATTTACAGTATTTAATTAAGCGTAATTTATAGCCCCCAGGGGCAACTGTAAATGGCAATGTGTTTTTTATTTAAATGAGGAGCATTTGCAGAAAATTTACCTGATTCCCTTTGGAAAGAAAATTGCAGTATTTCCAATTTTGTCTTAATCATAAGATATTGGGCAAAAAATTTTTCTTTTATCTACCTAACATGTAAAAGAACCCAATATGCACTTCCTTTGGGAAAAAGGGTGAAACTACAGTTCACCTGTTTTGGGAATGCAGATACATCTTATTTCAGACACTTAGCATATATATATATATATATATATTTGTATATGTATTTAACTTATAAACCAGTAGAACCAATAGAAT
Organism: Holothuria glaberrima; assembly: GCA_009936505.3. Taxonomy (NCBI): domain Eukaryota; kingdom Metazoa; phylum Echinodermata; class Holothuroidea; order Aspidochirotida; family Holothuriidae; genus Holothuria; species Holothuria glaberrima. The sequence goes on along the minus strand of WURT03353277.1, from coordinate 52,152 downwards.
TGTAACTATAGCATTCCCACGACGAGAAGAAAAAAGATTTATGAAAAGCCAAGAATAGAAATTATTTAAGAGTGTACAGCTGCTTTTTCGGTCCAAAGTACATATCTTATCGAAATCATTCCACCCAAAAGCTAAAAAGGGCCTTGTCAGCAGCTTGAGGAAAGGGCCCTTAATGTTACACCCCCCAAGAAGTGTGGTTTGGGGTCGAGTCAGTGAAACGACGTAGCTGGGAAGGGTATGGGAGGTGGGTGTCCTCCATCCCAACATAAAGGAAATTTTCTGTTTTAATGCCTAAATATCAAGTTTCTGAAATATGCATAACGTATCATTTATTTATTGATCGGTTTATTTATGAATATTTTTTGAGGAATTGTTTTTGAGACAAGAAATGTGGTGTTCATTTAAAAAAAACTAACATATATCATACATTCAAAAGATTAAAAGTACAAAACAAAGAAACATGAAACTTCTCTTCGTAGACACACAACCAGCCCTATACACAAAAACAAAAGAACATTCGAAACATTTAAGCATTGTTGATCCACTTATTTAAAAAAATATCAGGGGCGCTGGGCGTCATGCAAAACCTTTTTGCAAAACAAAAACAACAATAAAAACACTACATAATGAATATTGATAATATTTATTCACTTATATTATTAACTTATAAAAATTTATTTATGAATTGAAAGTATGAAATAATCTTCGTTTGCTTGATCTGCAGATTCTTAAAACTACACACTTTGCATTCAGAATTACAACTTTGCACTCCCAACTGCTTTAAGGGATCATAAAACTTTGACAAAGAATTTTTTCCAAAATTCGAAAATATCAAATTTCAAGCAAAATTTTCGGCATTTTGTCCCACTCCTCTAATCAGGGTTTACATAAGTGGAAAGAACATGGTGTTTCAACAAAATTAGCTCTAAACCATGGCTGTGGAGCCAACCTAATACGAGATATAATTTTCTGAATTCTCATGACAAAAATTGTCATGTGGACGCACAAAGGTTTAACAAACGCTTGTAGACCAGAGCCATAGCCTGTTCTTAACCTCTGCTGACCTAAATAATTATCTCTAATATCTACAGAGAATATGGACTCGATCATTTAATAAATTTTATATCTCATGTGTGAAAATGTTCATTTTTGTTAGGTAAAGATATTGTGCGTGTGAGCAATTTTCAAGGTTTTTATTGTCACCTTCGATGACCTCATGTTGCCTTTGACCTTCACTTTGACCTGAGGCTTCATTTTAATTCCTGACTCTTACTGATCACCTGCCTCTGATGAAAAACATTCGTGAATCCAACCTTGGGTATCCTGTTTACAAGCTTTTCGGTTTTGAACCTCTGGTGACCTCAAAATGACCTCTGAACTCGACCAAAACCTTTTTCTTTACATGATACATCCATATATTACTTACAAAAGAATCCATTATTCCTATCTCGAGACATGGTTTTTACCAGCTTAACGTCACAAATACCCACATTCACGAACACATACACTCACACATAAACATGTACTTGGGAGTGATTACATATTCCTTTTGGCTTCGGTTAAGGAACAATAAGTCAATCTAGAAAGTAAAAATTTCCGAACAATTAACTGACCAACTGATTATTTTCCCTATTATTATGACATGTTGAAATTTTAAAATATGCTGGAATTTTGCTATTTTCGCCGTCTTGCTTTTACCCAGACACTGCAAGAAATATCCAGAAAATTATTTTAAAATAACTGCAATAGTATATGGGCTAAGATTAGGTTTATCTGTATCAAAAGTATTTTTAATGATTATTTTTACCATTATTATAATATATTACATAACTATTGCATTGGCGGCCATTTTGCTTTTCTGCCATTTTGGACATTTTGAGAAAACGGTCATTTTGCGTTCCATTTTACGTTTGTATTGTTGTATTCGCGTCTTATTTTTCATAAAAATGTATATGATTACTTTCAAGACTTTGATACCGCTTAAAATGTAAATTTGTTTCTCTATTTTTATAATCAACTCAGATTTGACCAAAATGGCACTTACTACTATATTGCCGTAACCCGGCGAAAAGCTGTTTCCAATTTTGGCAGCCATTTTGAAAAGCGCATTCACCTGTAATACTCAAGTATACTCTTAGTCATAACATTATACTCGAGTCTGATCAAAATCTAGCTGAATGTTTAGAGAAGTACACTTTATAAATGCTTACTTAGCCCATATGAACAGTCTTCATTGAATTATGGCGGCCATTTTGAGAAGCGCCCTAATTTGTATAATTTAAGTACATTTGTTATAACAAACTAGGCTTATTAATACTTTACGTAGATCAAAACCAATTCAAACCGGAACAAATGTTCCTCATAATTGCTTTTTTAGCCCACATATGCACTTTATGGTAGATTTTGGCTGCCATTTTGAAAAAGCGTCCTCACGAAAATTGTTCTCAGGTTACAGCCTTTTTACCTCGTGTATTCCTGTTCCTCATGAAAAACTGTGTTAGAAAACTACATGAAAATTTTTTCCTTCTCCAGGTGGCATCTCCGTCAATTATAAACTGGCTTATTAGAAACTTTCAGTTTAAAAAGTCAGATCAAGAAAGATGTCCTTTATAATATGCCATAAACGATAAGTGCTATACTCAGAGAGGAAAACTACCGACTATTTAGTTACCGATCCCATCGAACTTTTTCATCAGAACGTTTTGTCACTGTTGAGTAGTCTAGAGAGTAGAACAGGTCAGTGAGGTCACCTTGGTGCCTCTAAATCATCACATCTTTAACATTGTCTCCCCTCGTGTGGTGCTGTATATGGTGTCCATTTACAAAATATTTCTGTGCATGCAAGAGATTGCTGAGTGAAGTATCTTTAAGGTGTTATTGACTTGTATTACCGGGTTTCTTGTTTCGATCTCTTGCTCCTTCGCTGCGCTGAATCGCATGAGGAAATAGTTCACCCCACTTGTTACCATCCAACCAGCAGGTAAGGATCGTCAGATAGCTTTTACCAGTAAGCAGCCTAATTTGACTGGGGGCTAATTGTCTGAACTGACAAATGTGCCCCACCCTACCCCCCATGAAATCTACCCCATTTTCAGCCATTGATTTTCCATTTTCCCCCTTTTTATATATTCCTTTTTTAGTTCATCCATGTTGAGCGATTATGTGCTGTTGTTCAGTGATGTAATCATTCATTTATACATACGGTACTAAAACAATGTTTTGCAACATCGTATGCTTTTCTTAATGTACAGTATGTGTATGTATTTTGAGTAATAAACAAGACAATTTTGAATAATTTTCGTGCCGGTCGAAAGTCAGCAATTTTAGGCTCTGTGCCGGTCGGCAAGGGCCAGTGCCGGTTAGCCCCGACCGGCGCTGACCGACGTCGACCTGTGTGGTGACAGCACTGCTTGTAACGTGATCTCAGACTGATAAAACTACAAGTTCGCCATTTTAAAATTGAGTTTAATATGTTAACTTTTGGAAATCGTATAGAAGAGCTGTCAGCTGTCAAGTCAAGAACAGAACTACACCAACACAAAATTGGAGCTGTTTGATATATTGATTTATATTTTCCCCATAAATCTTGTGCCAATTTGACCTACGCACTCAGCTATCCGTATTTATTATACTTATATTTACTTATTTTTATTTAATACAAAGCTTTAAACAAAACGGTCTATCAAACTCTGCAAAAAGTATCTGTTAGTATGTCCATACATAATAGGATATGTTAAGTCCGACCTGAATCTGGGAATATTTCTAGCATCAACTATATCTGACTCTCGTGTTGAAAATGTCCCTTATCGTGTCTCGCCTTCTGTCGGTAACGTGTTCTTCCCGAAAGTGATTTATATACTTACACCACTTTGTACAAGTTTGGCGACAACTCTGGCATATATAACCAATTGAAGAACAGAAAAAACATATTACCTAATGAATTACTTAGATCCAGCTTTAAGAAAACGATTCGCTATTTACATTTCCTATATTTTTATTTTCTTCTCCTGACTTGACTCTAATGGGTCTTTAAATAATGGGTGATCACTGTTGAACTATACTTTCCTTTACTTTCACAAACGACCTCCGGTTCAACTTCTAAATGTGACTTGCGTCTTATCTAATTCAACTTTTTTGTTGTCTTCTAGAAAGAAAAAGAGAAAGCTACAGAGCCTGTTTTGTTTGTTTTTCTATCAACATTTTCTTTACTGTCATGAATGGTCAGTGATCTCAGACCTTTCATAAATGCCTATGCCCGTTATGCAAACTAGGTTCCATATTGCCATGTCAGCCAAAAAGACTTAACGTAACAATTGTTTTGCATTTCTACATGTCATCATCTTGAATGTATTATACACGTCTGTGTTTAATCTGGCGCTGTAAGTATACTTGTTTCACATTATATTAAACAACTATTCCCAGTATACTTTTCTTATGGTCAGCATTTTGAATTATATGTCTATCCATCCATCCTTTATGAGGAAGTTACATTTAATTTCATTATATTAGACCGTCAAATTTCGCAAAGGGGTTCCAAAACCCATTCACCACTGACAATGAACACAAAGAACGTGTGGAATTGTGGGTAAAATAAACAAAATGGCGGCCCCAATACCAACTTTTCTCTCCATCGGGAGAATTGTAGATTCTCCCAAAAGGGTGCATCTCCCCAACTAATGACTGTAGCTACACTAAATCATAGATCTGTACCCTGAACATGACAGCTCCTGAAAAGGCTGAATTGCCAAAACACTGGACAGTATGTTGGGCAGTTTTATCTCGTTAAGAATGGTATTAGTTTTTAATCGCGTGAAAGTTCAAATAGAAGCGACGCAACTGCACTTCAGAAGAAACATAACCGCATTCAATAAAAACGCATGGTTTCTCCCATACTGTATTATAACCGCGAAGAATTTACATAGTGCGTTACCTGACTCGCATTCATTGGAAATGCACGGTAAGTCAAATGCGTTTGTATCTATAAAACCTTTGTTTAAAGATTTGGTTCACGACTGTGGATATTTTTTTACGAATGGGGACGATTTTCCGAAAATTCTAAAGAAATCATGGAAAATGAGAGGTAATGCTCAGGTTAAGATACAGGTTAGGCTTAGGGTGAAACATTACAGTTGGAACCATTCGTCCTGGCTCTCTGGGAAAAATTTAGCATCCCTTTTTATGTCTATTAAGAATTTTTTGCTGTAGCGCCCCCGAAATCTGCGTAAATGTAGGAAATGTGTGTTCCCTTATTATCATAATTGCAGTTTTGTGACATTTAATCCAGTTGCAATTACCAATTGTCCCTCAACAATACAACGTAGAAAGTTACCGGGAATAAGCGGATGTAAGGAATGATGGTCATCCTGCCTAAATTGGAGAAGCCCGTTGAAAAGCAGAGCTCTCCTGTGTCTACTAAGATACTGGCACCTGGTTGGGCTCATATGAAACAAGCGATTGGGAAACAGAGGCCTTTACACGAATCTGGGATATCACCAAGCAATAATACCATTTTTGGAGAGAATCCTGACTTTGTAAAAGCAACAACCTTAATACACTTTCTCTAGAAAGCGAGTTGTCCCAAGAGAGATTTTGGGGTCCTCCCTTATAAAAACATGGAAACTGAATGCTATTACATAAGTATACGATATCCTAACATCTAGTTATTCAATATATCCATTACTGTTAGGCTGTTTCTCTGGCAGCTCGGGAGTATCTGGATTCAACACGTACAAAAAAGAGGATACTCAAGTTGGTTCTTGGTAATTCGGGCCTGAAAACAATAGGGTTCTTCCTTTCAATATCAAAAAGTTATATACCAAGTTTGAGGATTGTCCATCACTGTTATCATGAGATATCGTGTTTACAAGCAGTTTTTAAGAATTAAGTTGTTTCACCTCCGGTGACCTCAGATAACCTTTGAACTCCACATGCCAAGTATGAAAAACATCCATTTTTTCTTCCTTGATATAACGCAAGGTTTTCGGTTTTTAACCTCTGTTGATCTGACAGGACCTTTGACCTCCATCAAAAACAATATAATAATTGTCTACCCTGTCTATCTTGAGATCACGTTTATAAGCCAAGCTTCACAAACACGAATACAAACATATGTTTTTTCACAGACTTATCGAGGACCCTATTGTTATCTTCACTGTATTTGCTTCTTTAACAATAACTTTAACAATAGACTGTCAATTATTAAACTTATGAGGATTTGAGAAATCTATTAAATTCCTTTCAGAGGATCTAGAAATCCATTGTTTAGGTCCCCAGTCTGAATGCCAAACAAACCTACGCACACAATCACCCGTGTGATTGCATCAAACATAAAATGTGCAATTAAGATGATTATTCTGTGGAATCGGTCCCAATGGAATAAAGATGTAACGAAAAGTGGTATATGTATGGTTTATAGCGCACTTCTGGGATGGAGAACGCAGCATGCGTGCAGAAAACAGGGAACTACATTTCTCGAAGACAGATGTGTCCTCTAAATTTCATTATTGCTTGAAAATTCATAGTTTTCTAGCCCGAACAAAATAGTTTTTAAAAGAGATTATTTGTCAAGGCACCTCCATGGGAACAGTTTCGTAGCAGGGCATAATTTGTTGGGGGAAGGGTTCTAGCCTGTGGGAGCAGGGGGAAACTGCCCCTGAGATTTCCAAAACAAAAATGAAAATCTGCCTTCTTGAGAAAAAATACTAAAAAGTTGAAAATGATACTGTCCAATTTATGGTTTTAAATGCAACCTTGGAAACCACACATAAGGATTTCTTTCCTTCCCAATTTTCCCTGGGAGGTACCGGACCCCCCCCCCCGTGGATGCATTCTTTGGCGGGTTTCTCCTCCTGACGAATAAAACATTTTTCTCTGCAAGATACATTGCTGGAATACACCAGCATATACGTTGGCTAAACTGAAAATAGCCCATGATAACCTTTAATAATTAGCTAAATTGAAATGAGCTGGTTGAAAAACTTTTAATCTAAAGAGCATAAGCAGTGGACGCAAACTTATTTTTAAGTCAATAGCTAAATTTCACAAATGTCCTATTATTTCACATCAATTATCTCTCTTAATATAATGTAACATAAGTATTGCATTTTCAAGGTTAATCAAGCAGTTACTCTATACGTGAATTTCACAATTCAATGAGAAACATATTGTAACATGATCCTCCAAAGCTGTTCATGAAATAGGATACCCGGGTACACTCATACAAATTGGGGTGAACGCTGTTTCCCGTTGAATCAAATACAACTTTTCTTTTTGAAATCTTAGCTTCATTCTAAAGCATGTAATCCAAAAAAAATATTTAGATACGACTTTTACGGTCTAAAATGCGTTACCCTCTCATCTGGGAAACATTTTCTTGTAGGTCCACACCGAGCATTTTTGTTGTAGGCCCAAACCACAGAGCCAACTGATGGTGGTTTCCCAGTAGCCCAGTAGCGTAATAAAAGCTCAAGGGGGAAGCCCCCGCACCGGGTACCAGCCTCGCATAGATGCCATGTTACAGCCGAAAAATCAATACATTATTAACATTTCAGATCATATTATCAGTCCAGAGCATTCCCAAAGATGACTCCATTTTAGATCTCGGAAAGCTTAAAACAAGAAAAATTTCTCAAAGTGTAGAGGTGTCATCCACCCCCCCCCCGAAGCAACCTCCCCTTCAATTACACCGCAGAGGCCTCCTCTTGACTTACGCTCAGTCAAAGTAGGAAGAATATCACTATAAAAGGCAATTTGTAAAAATATAATAAGTTCAAGGCTTTCCAAACGATAGTACAATTTTAAATCTAAGACAGGTCCTACTTGTAACCCTCCCCTCAGCACTCTCCCCAGTCCCCCTGCACAGATGAAAAGGACGGATCCTTCCTGCTGTCAACTATCTGTAGGCACACCACTTGTTGATCGACACTTACGTCATCAACTGCCCCAAAGAGATTTGCCCAGGCTATGGCCCTGGGGGACAAATGTTCAGGCACGCCTTGCTTTTCCGGTGAACAAATGTCCAATTACGAAGTAGACCGTAAGAGCACAAGGCTTTTAATTGACGGCTGTTTACGCAAAGTACCTGGTTGTGTCCTCGTGACATATCCAGTGGAAGTATAGGGTAAAAGATAATTCCAAAGTTTCCGTGGTTATTACAAATTAGGGGATACTAACAAGAGCATACTCATACAAAATTTTATGATCGGGTACAAACATTTTATTCCTTTTCGCACACAAAATGTATTTATCTACTCATCACTAATACACTAATAGTAAAACAAACAAGAAAACCCAAAGGGTTATTTCTCGTCAAAGGGAAATGCTTAAGTGCACTAAAGTTTATACCTCAACGTTACTTTTTGAGATTTGATGTTTTAAAACGTCACAATATAAACTCTTCTGACCTCGAGTAAACTTTTAAAAAGCTGTTAAACCAGCTTTCCTTTAATTAAAAAATAACAATGAATGGCAAAGTAGGTCTTATGTGACAACTTTGCTGACCAAAAAAAAAAAAAAAAAACAATCTGGACATACCTAAGCCTCTAAAAAGAGGTAACTGCATTACCCTTAATACGCTTACCTCAGCTGCCCCGACAGTGGTTCTCCTTAATGAAAAGATTGAAACTTAACTCAATTAGATACGCCTGCGATAATCTAGTATCTGTCAATCAACATACTATATTGCCAAAATGTTTTGTAAAATCTCTTTTTTTGTCAGTCACTCAAAAGGCAAACAGATACCGGTAGCTGAATGCGACACGTTTAAAAAAGAAAAGAAAGAGGGGTACTCTTTACTCAAAGTTCTCACTTTTATTTCTGGTCGATTGGAAATAGTGCAGCCTCGTGAGGCGGACCAGATGATTCATTATCTGTTACAAACAACCTTTAACATACATTCATGTTACATGTATTTATGCAGTTGCGCCCCCCTTTAACAGCTGGTAAATCCCTATACGGTATGCATCAACTGCGCAGCAATCAAATATCTGTACGGACATGACGCACCACCTTCGAACTGAGTATATTAAATACTTGTTGTGCTGAGATACACAATTGTTGCCCAGTAAGAAATATCTCTTGAAGATGCAACGCACCAAGTGCGTTATGATAAGGGAGATCTTTTACTGACATCACATATACATGTGACAACAACACAGTCAACCATATTAGACATCAAGCTTATTGCGCGCAACATGTTAACTGTCCATAAAAGTATTCGTCAGAGCTTTCAATGTTCAGTACCGTCTTTTTAAAAAAAAAATCAATGTTTTCTGAAAGATGGCGAATGTCGGTTGCAAAATGGTTACAGAAAATCAGATTGCCTTCAGTTTTATTATCGATTTCCAACAAATCTGTAACTTAGAGCAAGATGCAATTATGAAATTCTAAAGAAGAAATATAAACTCCGTAGTCCACACTTTAGTTGACCAGTGCTTACTACATATCTGGGAGGGATTAAAGATATTACTACAGTGTATTCTTCTATGTGACCGTTACACAGCATATCAACCAAACACAATGTAGTATACAATATATCCATAACAATTAAGCAGGGTTGTTCCAGTTTCACTTTGAAAGTAACTAGATATAGTCACAGTTATCTTCATAAAATTGTAACTCGTTACAATTACTACTTACAATTCATTTTTCTGTATGTAAGATGGCTGACTGGTGCAAAATGGTGCTGTTTTTAGGAAAGCGTCGAACTGCTCACATGTTTACAAATTCTCACAGTTTACTGCATTTTCTGTTTTCTTTTTGGCTGAATTTAAGGGTGGGGTGTTGTCTAAGACCCCTCCCCTTTGAGAAAATTTTGCCTTTGTAATGTTGCTTCGGTACAAGCTTTGAAACGATGATATTTATAGAAATTCTCATTATTAAGGGTATTTTGGCTATGGCATGACACAGTGCAATGTCACAGCCGAAGTATGGGTGCGTATCTTACGTCTTCTTGGTGCGCTACTTGAAGACCACCATCAGTTGGTGAGTGGTTTATAGGCTAGGTCTAGTTTTGTCAAAAATGACACTTTCTAGACCTCTATAGTTGCATTTTAACATTTATGGGACTTCATGCTTTAGAAACTAAGAATTCAAGAAGAAAATTAAACTTGAAAAACGCATTCAGTAAAACCACTCTGTAGGACAAAAGAGGGAACCAAAATTATTATACAAAATCATCGATTTTAGTAAGGTAATCATATGCTACTTTATATTAGCGTGCTGTTGCACAGTGTGAGAAACAACACTTGTCTTAAGATCAACATGTATTCTTCAGCCACATATTTATATTCATTCGTCAGTGCGAGTTATCCGCATAAACCCCCCTGGGATCTCCCCGGGAAATTGTTGACGAAAGAGACACCTCGACGTAAAGGAATACGACTTCCAATCCTAATGTGTCACCCAAACGGACAGCTCGACTCATTCACCGATCGCTGAAACATTATGAAGATACAATTTACCTGGATTTATGCGGAGACCCTTTTCCTACATCCCGACATATTACTAAGTATACCAAATCATACCAATGTCAGAAATGTCGAAAACTGGGGCTACATCGTCGTCTTCACGAGAGACAGTGTGACGGAGTCGGCGTTAAACATACCTTTCCCGGCGGGATTTGTTATCATCTTCTCGTGTTTGAAATACTTGAAGAGAAGGGTATGTTCATTCCTCTTGATTTGCGTTATTTATTATCCCCATCGAGCTGTCTACGACTTTGAAAGTTGTTTCGAGACCGTGAAGGAAGCAGCGACAGTGACTGGCAAGTTGAAAATGGCAACTTTACACGTAACTGTATGTAGCAACGTACGAAGAATCGATGTGTTTTATTTCAGAGAGAAACGCCGATAAATTACTAAGAAATATGCTCTGTTACCTATCAGAGATATCCGAGAAAAATATAACACTCCTGCGAGAAACCCACGATCCCTATCAGCCTATATTCGAGAATTGAGTCACGTATTGCGGTCAAAAACAAGCTTTCGAAAAGGTACGTGAACCAGAAAGAAACACGCAAAGCCTTACCAACACTACTTGCAAGTATTGCACGACAAACTAAAGACGTATTTAAACGAACTCCCGGTGTTCGTCTTTAATTCTGGTGCATATGACGTCTACTCGGTAAAGCAACCTCTTCTCCGTGGATGGTCGAAAACCCGGCCTCACCATTAAATATCTCATTTCAGAAGGCCCAAAGCGGACCATTTGCTCTGTTCGCTACCAAGAGGAAGACAAAGCAAAAATTAGAAACATAGACAAAATGCGTCAAAAGACAATCGGGTTTGACGCAAACGCCCTCTAATTTGTGGGCTATCATGCAGAACATTCCTACCGGTCCATATCTGAAACCCTGTGAAGAGACAGGGTTCAAATTACAAAAGAGTCGTCCAGTTAGTTTTGAATGGTTACAAATAAAGGCACTCGTAGAATATGTTTCCATTCGACACAAAGGCAACAACAAAGAAGAACGAGTTGGGTTGAGGAGATTTTGCCAAGAGACGAACACTAAGTATGAATTTTACGGATGCTATTTCCAAGCCCACGACTGTTACCTTACGCACAACAAGCGTTATACGATCGAAGAAGAATGAAATTTAAACAAGAGAAGGAAGAAAACCGGCGAAATCACAAACTACATCAAAGCTCTCGGTTACATCTACGAGGAAATATTGGAATGCGAATTTGTCCGACAACGGGAGACATCGCAAGATCTTCAACGGTTTCTCGAAACTTCAACGGTTACCGTTTAAAAGAGTGAGGAGGCTGAACATGAAGACTACTGTACAGGCCATTAGAGACAACCTAGTATTCGGGGAGATCGAATGTGACCTTTACTTACGTTCACCTAACCTGCTTTTGCAGAGATGTGTCCGATCTTAAAAAATACGGAAATTTTGATCGACGACATTGGTGAACACATGAAAAGTTTTGCGATGGAAGGAAACATCATGACGAAACCTAGTAAAAGTGTGATCGGTAGTATGTTTGGGGAAAAAATTTACTGGCTACGCCTCTGGTAGAATTGAAGGAAGTAAACGCAGCTCCCCGTCTTAAATTGTCAAGCTTTCCGATACTGTAGACGACGGCCGAAGCCAGAAGCAAAATGACTTTAATAACACGCGCTTCCCTTATTTGTTTATTATCCTTATTAATAGCCCGACGACTTGTGTTAAAGGCATTTCAAGGTAACTTTACAGTATCATTTCAGAGTTAGGTTAGGTTGAACGCGATGTTTAGGAATTAGACTACTGGCAAAGTGCAGAACGTATACAAAGCAATGGACGTGCGTAATGCACGCTCATGTCCTGGAACCACTTACCGTATGTGTAATTTCGAGTACTTTTACTTCCATCCTCATCTCCAAGAGGCTACCCTTGAATTGAGAGGCCGGCTTTGATTGGGAGAAACTGTAACCTTCTGGTTAAAGGTCACAATTATTTCTACATGGACCTTTATACCTCATCCTCTGCAGACATCTTTTGTAGTCTTTTAGACAACCATCTTAGTTACACTTCATTTTCCTTGGACTGCTCCTTTGGCTATTAATGCATCCGACACCAAATGGGTTTGTGAAATTGTGATCTTAGGATTTTTAAGTCCTTGCTGTAGCCTTCTTCTTTCAAACGTGCATAGCTTGTAATTAGTTAGTTAGATGAGGTTTAACGGCCCTGTTTCCAACCAATTGGTTCAAGTCGAGCCGGCCACGGCCTTTTTTCCAGTTGTGGCTCACTGTCTTGTTTTCGCTTACTCCATTGCTCTTGCGGAGCATCACGCACAACGGCAGAATGTTCCATTTTTAAAGTCTTTGGTATGACTCGACCTTGGAAACGAACCCGGGCCTCCCGCGTGAAAGGCGGATGCTCTACCACTAGACCAAACACGCGGTCATGCTTTTAGGCCACGTGTGGCTCCACTTTTCATGATTGCAGCAAATACTGTAATTTTGTACTGTTATTATGCAGCATATACAAGTTACGTTTACTACTAAGTTTTGTTTGAGTTCCGGCCACACAGTTCAATAATTGTCCGTCAAATTCTTTGGGTTTTGCTTCGGGTAACTCAAGTGCAAGCTCAGTGGAGTAAATCAAATACACTGCAATTCTTCAAATTTTCCTTCTTGACCTCTTTCTTCTCTTTTTGGATTTCTTCTTTCACCCATTAAAGTTCAGACGATTCTCACTTCTACTTTCACGTGAACAGTTCTCAATCACTAGACTTCAGCTCCGTCACTGTCCGTTCCTTCACTACCATTTCCTGTTTTCCATCTATTCTACCGTTCAGTAAGATCTGGGAAATCTTTTGCCTTTTTGAGTGAATTACTTCCTTTGCTAAGCCACAAGCCTCTAACAATATCTCTTCACGTTCTCCCATATATTTTTCGGCCTCTTCGAATTGCCTATACTCCCTCTCCAATAATCCAAACTATTGATAAAGGTCTTCCTGCCTTTTCTAGCAGCTCGGAAATAACGTCTGCATTCTTTCCCTCCAATACACATGAAGTCTTTTAAAGATGAAGGGTTTTTCGTTAAGTACCTCTTTTACGTTTTCGTTTTCTTAACCTTCTGAATTATCATTTTTACCTTTTCGACATTTCTTTACTCATTGCCTATTACCCGATAATGTATTGACTTTGCATTAAATGTGTCCTAGGTACCACTGCTACAGTCTAATTGTTTAATCGAGGTTGGGCTTTCCCCACTGTCCCAGGTTGTAACCTGACTGTTTACATGATACGTCATATACGGGAGCTAATAATTGACCTCCACTCATAGAACAAGACAACCAAAATCTGATTCAGACAAAGAATTGGTAACTCTTAGTATTCTACTAGATCGGTACTGTGGCCGACTGGATAAGGGCGGTGGCATTTGAAGTTAAACAGTATGTTGGTTTTTTCATTCAAGAGCAATCTACGATTTTCCCATCTGAACTGGCTTTTCAAAAAACCCAATTTGATCTACATGGTTGAGTTTGTAAGCCACCCTACGTGAAGTTGTAATTCATAAGCCATAGAGGCTTCTCCCGCATTTGTGGTTGCTAAGCGTAAAAACCAGTGTCCTTCAAGGCCTGAATTTACTGTTTCTTTATCACGCCATCTTTTCTACATCCCCTTTACTCCAACAACAAGTTGATCTCATAAAAATGATTTATTTTCATTAATAGGCTACACCTTTTGAAAAAAATCAGAACATGTTATTACGAAAGATTATTTTTAAAGAAAGCAACAACATCTCAATGAAAGAGAACCATAAAAGAAAACAAAGAAGACCGACTTGTGATCGAATTTCACCTCTAACACTTTTGCTACTGATTTTTGCCTTAAGAACAGTGCCTTGCTAATGTTATTTTTAAAGTAGGTTAAGGAATGATAATTTGATAAAATTCCAAAGACTAAATTTGTAAGTTTCCATGAATAGTCCAGGAGGTTCTCCCGTTTTGGAAGAAAAGCAAATGTCTCCCGAATGAGAACTTTCTTAAGTAATATTCACAAAGACTAATTACGCTGTTCGTAAAGATGCGCAACGTAAGTCCTTTGAGTTCTCTTAGCCAATCATGATTTGCTCTCATTGAGCCCCCCCCCCCCCAGTAGGCTAATGGTATTCCATGTAAGTAACACACCTAGTTACCTTAGTTACTCGTTCGCTACCATAACAGTCAATATTTCCGATCACACGTTTGTGAAAATTAATAAGCCACTTTATTTTTTTATCTCTCTTTGTGTATTTTATTATTGTCACCCTGTTGAGGAGAGAGAGAAAGAATATAATGTACACATTCCTGAGGCTTGGTTGAACAAATATATTATAGCACTAAATTTATGTAATATATATATATATAAATTCAGCTGACATTTGGCAAAAAAAAAAATAATGCATTAACCAGTTTTCCTTGTCCCTTGAGCTAGGACCCAAACAGTGCGTCAACAATTTATGTTCGAGTTAATACACTATAAGCTCACAGTGTACCATATACATGTGAATACTCGAATACACAAACTTACCCATAAATAATACAATTGATAAGACTGAATGGTCGTATATATAATGATTTTTTTTCAATTAACACTTTGCGTAGGGTAAATTAATAGGAAACATGGACCTTTCAGGTAAAATGGACCCTCACAAGGTTTTCATTCTTCTGTTAAAAGGATATAGCCCCCTCTACTTTGAAATACCGTTTTTATTCGCGGAACTACTTACTATATCCGGCCAGTGAACACTTGGAGGTTTTGCATTAAATCTGGATGAATATGACTGAAAAATCTTTGGACGGTAAGCAGATATGCCGTCACATGAGGTCTGATCTTAGACGGAAAGTTCCAAAGATTGCAATGAAAATAAGTTTTCAAGATATTAAGGACGTTATTTTGCCATATTATTTTTGCTGTCACGGTATATCCCTATAGGCCGAGTTAACGTGATGGGAGGCGGTAGAGACACCTGGGTAGCCATATCATAATACTGTTGGCTGATTTATCCATTAAAGTGTTTCAGTATGTCACGACGTATGTTAGTGCCACATTCATATCCATTTTTGCTGTTCTAAAATTCACGTTACACTTATTTTAATGTTTGTGTGGGAGGGTCTGTATTACCTGAATTACTTAGGTAACATGAACCCTATGAACATTTTTTTTGTGATGTCATTTGTTTGTGAACAAGGTAAATCTACCTTCTTTTATACTCTTTATTAAAAGAGGGAGATGTTGCACTCAAGTTTGTTTTAAGATGATTGAGTTCAAAAGTTTTAAAACGGAACATTTCTGCTTAGGTGGTCCATCTGACCTTAATTTACCCTATGTATTAAAATAAACACGTTTATGCTCGAATTAAAAAGCTAATGAAATGCTATTTTGCACCTTCGAAGTCCTGTTATCGGATATATGCATGTACTTATGTATTCGAGATAATATTCGTGGGAACCAGCTTAATGATGCTAGCTTGCTTTCATTTTGTAACAAAGGATCCTCAGCTCTCTTACAACTATTTTCTCTTCCCACTATTTCGCTTTTGGAAGCAGCTGTAGATAATGATGACATTTTGTCTCCTTTCTCAATTTTCCTTGTGTGGAATTTTTTAATGCCTGCAGTGCGCACTGACAGTAATATCTATGGATAACGATTGGAGACCAGAAATTTAAATTTGCCTAGCATGCTGTGATACTTATCTCATACAACGTGACAAAAGACTATTTCTAATTTTCCTTTACCAAATAAAGAATATCGGATAGTTTTCCGAAGATGAACTTACATAAATCCTTATGGTTGGATTAGGGCCTTTTAAAGGTTCTTCATTGTATTTGGATTGTTTACATAGTATTTTATGATTTAATGCTGGTGAAAGGGTTTTTCCCTTGGGAATAAAGTATAAGAAGTATCCCTGTAATATGATTAATAAAAAAACATTTAACAAACAAGAAGCTTCCTTCACCAATCTACTGGAATGAATTGTACCTTAACTGGCATGAGGTAGTCCTACAGAAATTCCGAAGGAGTGTGATATTAGTATTAGTGCCACTAAATTATTCCAGTGACATTGCAGTATCGCTAACTGCAAAGAATCATTTTTACAAGTGTTACCCCCAGAACCAGTAAGATGTTACTGCATGGGGGCTAATTCAGACCTGTTTGTTCACTTAAATTGGGAATCTGGAACAGATAACAAACAAGTTTTTCAAGTATTTGCGTACAGTTTCGCCTTGATGACGCATTTGTCATGTTGTTTGGCTGCAATAATGACAGTGTATCTAGTTGAATCATGATAATTGTGGTAAAAATTTATATCTTGACTAGTGACGAAATTGAAAAGACACTGCGCAATTATTTCACCTTACAAAGTGTTTATTTCAAAAGAAAATGTTAGGCAAATAGCAAGGAAAAATACTAGCTTCCTTGGTTGGTTTGCTTTGCTGTTGCATTTAAGGAGAAATACTGCGTTTTTAATCCAATATTAATAGATACAGAATGATAGATAATTCGAAATAAGTTAGCACGGCAGCTTTTTTTTCAAGAAAAGAGGCTCTCACAGGAAGAAAACCTTCAAAAATTTAAATGGTGCAACACCTGTTACTCTTGTAATGCCTCATATTTTGGGGAAATAATTATTCCCTAAGTTAATTGGTGAGACTGAACGGTTTAATACTTATTTAAGGATTTTCTTTAGTTGGTGCATTTTAAACACAATATTTCCCTTTAAGTATCCACCCTTTAGTCAGAATGCCAAGTTTTAATGCCAGTGGAGTTGAGATCATATATGAAAGTTACTTGTTTGAAATAAAAGCTTGCGCATTATATGACTACTTCTCAGAGAGTAGCAAACGAAGACAGCTAGGGTAATGTCCTTCCAAGGGTCAGAATGCCTGTCTGCTTTAAGAGAGTGTTACATTACCTCACGTAGTTATCAGTTAGATGGGAATAACTTTGGTGCGAGGACTTAAGCAAAGGTTACTGTAGTGTCATGTAAATGAAGTACTAAATGTGAGTATTCTGATAAATTTCTGTTCAGTCCCGACACGTACTTTACGATACAAGCAAATGAAGTTAGTACATTGTGACCTATTGTGAACTTGATGCAAGAAGGGATAATACCATCTCATCATAATGACGACGAATGCTTTGTTTTCTTTGTTTTTCATTCTCAGAAATTTTAAAGAAAAACACTCCTCTTTAAGGTGAGGTTCTGGTATCACTTGTGTTTGCTTCAAGTTCACATATTGTTAAGAATGTTCAATTTCATCTGCTAATATCACAAAAACCACACATTATATTTCAATCCAGATTTTACCTTAATACTAACAGTAAGTACTCCTCTAACATACAAAGCTTCTAAAGACTGGACGCTTCTTTGTAAAGGGCTAATTCTTGAACAGGGTTTTAAAGAAATCCATATTTATGCTTTCATTTAATGTATGTACCTCTGAAATTACCGTGTTTTCTTTGCATGATTGTGTTTTTCATTCACTGCTGTTCAACTCTCGTGGAACTGATTCGTGATGCAATTTTTGTAACAAATCAATGTCAGAATCAATAAAGGCAAATAAAACCTTTCTAGGATCAAACGAACATATTTATTTCACGTGGAAGCAACTACAGGCAATATATATATATATATGTATATATATATAAATAAACAGTACAACCATGCATTGAGCTGAAACGAATGGTAAAGCAATAGCATTACACAACAACGGGCAATCCATAATTCCAAGTTAAGGGGCTAAAAGTTCCTCGTTTTTTACCGCTATCTTGTGATAGAAATGTTCTGTATAAATGTGAGTTGAACTTGTGACTTTAACATTCTACCTTTCTACCAAATATTTTTGTAGTTTCATGCTTTTTATAGTTACAAATTTTATCACCTGTATATGTTAATGTAATGAAGAGAACGTACGCACTTAAGCTGCCCATATAGAAACGTCTCACAGTTCAAATAAGGTCGCCTAATTTTATGTTATGAGTTGTGAAAATCTTGAAAACCGTTTTACAGAGTAAGGAATATCTGCCGGTCGATTTTGTTTTATAAAGTTTCTGCGGTGTAACGATTGCTGCCCTCATCCATGGTAGCCTACATCTACAAAGGAAACACACTTTTCCAGTATCGGTTG
Source organism: Holothuria glaberrima (assembly GCA_009936505.3). Classification (NCBI taxonomy): domain Eukaryota; kingdom Metazoa; phylum Echinodermata; class Holothuroidea; order Aspidochirotida; family Holothuriidae; genus Holothuria; species Holothuria glaberrima. Next base: position 33,549 of record WURT03353277.1, on the reverse strand, counting down.
AGATACCCTTCCCTTTTAGTTTGTCCATTGGATCTGATTTATTTAGATTTGTGCAGTCCTTGCTTGAACCTTATTTTTTATACGAAGAAGATAAGCGTGAAGTTCAAGACAAATGTTTCATTACATTAAACAAAACCCATGGCTTGTCAACATGAAGAGTACGTATTATGTAGGGATAACGGTCGAAGAGTATCTCCACTAAAAATTTTTTTAAGCTGGTTTTAAACCGAACATTCAACAACCGACACAAAGCAGAGCAAGTCATGATTAATGCTTATTCTGTCCCTCGTTTAACAGGTAATTAATATTTATTTTCTTTAATGTATAAGATCAGTCCAGGATATAATATTTTGATTGAACAAGCTTTGTAATTTTAGCCTCTCTCCTACTTATTATTTTAAAAGTTAACCATATTTCATTGTTGCTTCACCATGGATCAAATCAGGACATTTATTTCACTTGTTGTAAAGTTATGATTCAACGTTTTACTTCCAATAGCTGAAAATTATAAGGAGAATGAAACAGAGGAAGAATTGTGGCCCTAAAATTTTGTTGATGAATATGCAAATTTATAAAAATGATTTTGAGTTACATTTGACGTTAAAGTGGCAACAATATCACGATCCACTTCTAATAATTTTTTCACAATTTACCTCTTGAATAACTCAACTCCCAAAAGATGCTTGACAGGTATTTCATCTTTAAACCTAGAATAATTATCTCCTTTGGATTTTAAACCATCTCTATACAGGAAATACTGAACTGAAGAATTCGAGTTCATCCTTCATACTTTCTGTGTAGATCTTTCTGGCGATACCCCTGTCGATGGTGCTTGATTTGTTGATAAAGTCTTCCCAAGGCTGAAATAAATCACCTGCAAGATATTTATTCACCCAAGACTGATATACTCCAAAAGTCTGTGGAAGAATTACAGTGAAAATACATTTTGGAATATATTTAAATATTTGGAAGCTTAGGTTAAACTAAATTCGTTATGATGACTGTGGTGAATATGCATTGGAATACCAGGGGCAGACCTAAGGGAGGCTTTAACGTGACAGACAGAACCTCTCTGATTGTGTTTAATCTGCCATACTGGAAGTGAAAGCGTTTAGCCCTTAGTATATTAAATGAATTTTAATTGCAAATTTTTACCACTTCCAGTTACGTTTTAATGATTAGTTAACCATTTTAAAAATTTCTCTTCCAAAATCATCATTAAGGTGTTTTCTCTTAATTCGCAATCTATGTAAGAAATGCATTTTCATTATCTCTATCTCCAAAGCCTGAACTGCAGACATTTGAGTCACTAAAGGTAATTGTAATGAAAGGCTTCCTATTACCAGAATAACGTCGTTCCTGAATGGTGGCATTAAGTAACAGGGGTGCATCCATAAAAATGAAAACACATATATAGCCTGACGAAACGTTTGCCGTTCGGCGCGAATCGTAACTACCTTATAAAAACAGTGGAGTGTTTTAAGGTGGCTCCTACCTTCGTCGGAGAGAGTCGGAGGAAATAATCTGAGTGATTTCCGACTGAGTGTCGGGGGATTTAAGGGAGAAGAAGTGAAATAAAGAGAGAATACAGTACAGAGAGGGATTGGAGAGACCGAGGAAACAGCCAAAACTAAGACATATCCAACCGAGTCATTATTTTGTTTGAACTTTTTCTTACAATTCTGAGCAAGATAAGTTTCTCGCGCGTAATTGTCAGTCGGTATCGATATCTAGCCCGTGACCCAAGTACTGCAAGTTTATCTGCTCAGTTTACGGAAGCTTGTATTAGTAGTCTAGTCAGGGTACATGTAGGTAGGATACAAAGGACAACTGCCCTGAAAAATTTGCCAAGAAGATGGAGAGTACGATTTTCTGTATTACACCGTGTTTAGAATGTCAAACATCTTCCATACAGGCGTTCTGGGTATTACAGTCTTCTCAGAGACGTTTTTCGTATTTTTTCTTTTGTTCCTGACATTTTGGTAGCCTCAAATTTGCATCTAATTCACACAATTTTGGGATTTAGGAGTGCCGGATTTTCTTCCAGTAGTTGGCAATAACAGCCTTGTAGGCTACACAATTTGAAGAATATAGCAGACAGAACCTGTGACGAGAAAACTAGCCCTAACCACTGACATAAAATTTATCAAGAATTGTTTATGTTATAGATATGTTTTGTTCGAATTTCGTTTGATGGATTCTAAGTTACTTGTAATCTCAGTCATTAACATCGTATTTCATGAAATCTGGAACGAAATATTAACTGACCAATAGAGCCTCTGGAACAAATTTTTTATTGCAGGAGCTTTTGGGAGTTTCGCCCACTAAACCCCCACTGGGCCTGTGCCCTGGACCCCGCCAGGAGCCCCTGAACCCCTTACGTGCAAAATCGCGCTTTACGTTGAGAGTGCAAACTCTCCCTTCACGCTGGGAATGCACTTTGATGCACTTGTGACAACCGCTCCTGTTTAACCGCTCATTCATTTTAAAAGGAAAAATCACAAGTTGCCCCCACCTCCAAAATCCTGCACACGCCACTGTAGAAATGTCACGAGTTCACGTGGGTCTTTACAAGTGAAGGGATTAACTGGATTATATGAAAACATGTAATAAAAGAAGTATTTACCGATTCACTTTGTCTTAGCTGTTCACCAATCCAGGGCCACAATCTCATACACGGGAGTAAGGCGACAAAATAGTAAATGGGATCGTAGGATTGAGCAACGTAAGTAAGAAACTCGACGTATGCTCTACAGGCAGAGTTAATGTAAACTGCATCCGGATTTTGAATGTTCCAAGCTTCCCTTAAGTGATTATTATATCTAGATAGTACAATGTAAGAAGACCAGCAATTAAACATTCCAATACACCTTTACTAGATTGTCATCGTTAGTAAGAATTTGGCATTGTTTTTCTGTTAACCCAGTCTCTACTTTTGCTTGAAAATAATTGGTATACCTACTGTTCGTACTCCTTCAAGGTAATCGTGGTAATCAAGTACATATTGGCTCCTACATTACATATTTCGTATATTCCATAGGCTCATATGAAAAACCTTTCCAGAAGAAGTATCGTATGAACAGGTAGACGGTTAAGAGTTTAGAACATAAATCAAAAGTGAGACACACGAGAGAAATCTACCTTTTCATTGGACATTTTCTGACTTACTGTTGAAAATAAATGATCCTCTTTTTCACGAAATCTCTCAGATCACCAAACGAACGAGCAGCAATTTTTTCCCTGTTCTTTTGTCCTTGATAGCAAAATACAATATCCTGTACCACATAGTTTCCTGAAAATGAAATTATAACTTTTTGAAGTGAATAACAAAGGAACCGAAACGTTTATTTACCAAACAATTGGGATTACCATCCTTCCCGTTTAAACGATATTGTCTCATTTTATGGCAAATGTAGTTATCCTTTCACGAGCCAATTTGTCCCGTTTTTGTAGGAAGCGAACGCTTTTCGTTTACACTTTGCTTGCTAAATAATGTAAGGTAATGTAGTTTTATAATGAATGTAAGATGTCATTAGGCCGCATTTGGTCACAGTGACAAACGCCAAAGAAATCAATTATAAATATTGCACCATGTTAGGCGGCTTCTCAAAACCCAAATTCTCGGGCAAGGTGAGGGATCATTTACCCACAATCATGTAAAATGTTTCGTTTTTACCTTTAACAAAGATAGTAATGCTACACGTAATGACGGTGAATGGTTGAAAAGATAAAAGTACTGCAACATAGCTAAAGCACAAAAAGTACCAAAGCAAAAGTACGTAAAATGCCACTTTACTAATATTTTAATGTAACACGCCATGTTTGCAACTCAATCAACTGTTCCACTCTTATACCTGCTTGTAGTAAAAATATATATATATATACACGTATTTATATATATATATATATACATTATCTGCATTATGTGAGATTGTGTAAGTGTTGCATGGATTTTTTTAAAGTAATAATTCTAACAACTGTTCTACAGAAAGAAGGCTGAGTTATTATATTGTTCCAGGCATATTAGTAGTTGCTCCCGAAAAGCTCCTAAAATATTCACTTTCAGACTCTTTGAAATCCAGTCAAATACATACATCGGAGACTGTTTCTCATACAAAAGGTTAACCTATTGTCCCACGTATTTTGGATAATTGTTGGGGAAGTAGAGTTAATGTAATGGGAAAATACCAATACCCTTCTGAAGCGGCTACTCGGAATGGTAATTTGTTACATCAATTGTAAGTTTTCTGCATTTCTCCGTTTTGGTCTTAAACCGTCAGCCAGCCCGAGGACAAAAAAGTTTGCTTAATAACCTGAAAATGGATCACCAAATAGTCGGTCCGAGGTAAAAAAAGACCAGTTAGAGCCCACTGTATATTTTGGGGGGTCCGGTTTGATTCAGGTTTAGGGTGTTCTATGCCCACCCGAAATTTCTAATGGTACAACATAGCTATTCGCCTACATGACCCTATTGTTTCATATTGAGGACTCTGTGGTTATACACACTGAGCGCATTTTAATATTTACAGTGTATCCCACCATTTTTACCAATTTTTTTTATTTTCAGTGCCCATTAATTTCGATAAATATTCAGCCGTCAGTGTTTTCTTAGACCTACCAAATTTAACAGGATCTAAGGAACCATTCTTCAGTCCCTGGATAAAACTGGTCTTCAAAACATCCTGACGGAGTTCCTTTGTGGACTCCCAGAGTTGATCGGACAACTGCGACATTGTAGCTGTGTAATATGAAATTTGAAGAAGAGTGGATTTCACCTAGTTACCTCAACCCGTGAACTCTTAGCAACCCCATGGATCAACAACATAAATCCTAATCTGTAGAGCTTTACCTTAACTCATCAGGTGGGCAGAAATTATCTCAGGTTTGTGCATATTTAGTAAGCACTCTTTCGAATTTCTTGTAAAAATGTAGCGCCAACTTGCTCTTTGCAATTATTAGCCCATGCATTAACCTCTTATTACTTTATCTTTGTTCCAAAGTTAAAAAAAACAGCAAATACAATTTTAATTCCACTTTTTAGTCCACCCACACCCACCAACTACTTATCTTTTTGTACTCAACTAGGGAGGTCTTTGTTTGATATTTATCGGCATCGCCTCGCCAGTTTCTACCGTATTTTAATATTGTTCATAACAAACAAAGTGTTACAAAAATCATTGAAAAAGAAGAAACAACTAAAGTGTAATAACCTTAAGTTGAAAATATTAAACCTGGAAGTTTCAATTATCTTGTCAAGCCTTCAGAGGTGCAAATTTGCACCTCTGCCCCACAACAGCCTTCATATAGGTATCAAGTGAATTAGATGCAATCAGCTTGTCCAACATTTGTTCATTATTATTTAAAAATTTTAATTTTCAAGGTACTCTTCCCAGAAGGCTTTTAAAAAAAGGCACAAGCTCCAGCCTAGGGTAGATCAAGAGGCTATGAACTCTATGTATAATTATATTTGTTTGAAAATGGTTACTGTAGACAAGGTGCTGGCTATGTGTGGCATCATCTCCACCTCATCTGTTGGACGAAATGGTCAAATTACCTCATCTTTTATTCTCCTAGATTCATAGCAACCGTCATAGGCTACGCATGTCAATTTTACTAGATAAGTATGAGTGGAAGGAGTGGAAGTAAACCATCGACAATTTTAAGAATACCATGCTGTTTGGAGTCCTTGAGAAAAGATAAAACTTCCTTTGTGACTTACGGCGGTTGGGGATCACAACTTATCTTACCTACCATAAATCCCTGACAAAAGTGAAAATGTTTCCTTAAAAAGGGATATCCGGTGCTCTCCTACATGGTGCCACCCTTGGGATTGTAGATGAAGTTGGATAATGGCCTGAATGAATAGAAATTGCATAGAGATCTGTAAAATTTAAGTAATGCTGTGTATTTCATAGAAAAAAATAAAGTTTCTGTGTCGAAAATATTGGCTCATCTTTTTATTGGCCTATTTGAACAGAAACGGTAAAAAGAAATGTGGGCGAAGCAATCGTGCTAAACGTTGTTCAATTTTCCTAAGAAATTCAGCGAGTAATATGTCGTTTGTCTAACTCCTACAGTTTCTATGGACAGATGGAACTCCACTGGATTAAAAAGTAAGTACAAAAGAAGGTTATCATCTACGACACTTAGAGAAGTACTAGGGAGGATGCTTTCTGTAGTATATTTAAAGTTATACGCGTTACGAGTGCAAAATAAAGCACCGTGCACAACTTGTCATGTCAACAGAACGTAAATAAAAGAAAAATGCGACAGGGAAATTTGGTTGTTAACCACTATAACCTCATTATCTCCGGTGTCTCTTTCTGTCTGGTACTTGGATTCTTTTGGTAGTTAAACCCTTTCAAACTAGAAAATTGTCTCTATATCTGAATGAAAATCATGGCAGTTTTCAGAAATATCGGAAATTTCAACGAAAAGACTTATGTCTTAACGATTACGCAGATCGCTGTGATGCCTTCATAGAAGCAAATAATATTCCTCAAGAAAACCAAGCATTTTTTCTCGGCAGTTGTGGGCGCGGGAACTTATAAACTATTAAATAATTTAAGTAGCCCAAGCCTCCCAAACGGGAAAACGTATGCTGAGTTAAAGCAACTACTGTGGGATCATTATTCTCCTCGTCCAATAGTTATTGCGGAAAAAGGCATCGCTTTTGGACCGCGGTCCAGGGTGAGCAGGAGTCTGTTTCTAAATTCATTGTTCGATTAAAAAATATCACCACACATTGTGAGTTTCGAAACTTTTTAACTGATGCGTTCAGGGATCGCCTTGCCTCAAGACTACATTCAAAACTGATAAAAACCCAAACCCAACATCTTGCGACGAAAGATTTAAACTTCGAAAAGCCAGGACCAAATGTCTTGCCGACGAAATGACTGCAATCGCCAGTAAAGACTATCTGTCACTAGGTTCAACGAATGTGATCACAACTAACGTCGTATATAGACTGCCAGGAATAGGACACACAAAAACACTGCAGACTAGGGAGCAAAGCAATTTGCAAAGGCTGCGGTGGATCGACAGAACGCTACATGTCAATCATCAATGTCACAAGGTCGGGGATATCAAGCGAGTGTGCCGTTCTGGGAGCAAAAAGAAGTATTCGTCAACCAACTCGAGCGCGACGACCACCAGGGACAGAGGTGGAAAGTAACGCACTTTTAAACTGTATACTGTTACAGACTGTATTGGTAATAGTATTTTACCGTAGGTTATTTGTGTGTCTGTTGGTGAAAGGAAGAATGAAAACGTCGATTCCATGGAAATAGACACTAGGGCTACAAGGACAACCATATACGAGTCCATATACCGACCCCAGCTGTCTGAATATCCTTTAGAGGAATGTGACTTCAACTTTTCTATATGAGTACAATTGTCTACACTTTAAGGTTAATTTCCGTCCCAGTTTCATTGTTTGTGGGGACAACAAGAAGTTAAATAACCGTATAGAAGATGACGAGTACAAATCACCCAATGTACAAGATGTGTTTGCTAAATTAGCCCAAGAGGGTTTTCAACCGCAAGTATACTCCGTTATAGATCTTGCATAAGCCTTTAACCAATTATGCCTCGACGATGAATCAGCCCAGTTATCCGTTTTAAACACTCATAAAGGGTTGCTTGCTCCTAAGCGACTCTGCTTTGGAGGAAAGAGTGCTCCTGTGTTGTTCCAGGCAGTCATGGATAAGACTTTAGCAAGTGTACCAAATGCATTCTGTTATGTTGATGATATACTGGTCACTACTATCAGTCACGGTGCTGAAGAACATCTTAAGGTCATTAAGCTTGTATTCGAAAGGTTTAAAAAGTACAATGTACATCTCAATGCTTATAAGTGTAAGTTCTTTGAACATGAGGTGCGATACCTAAAGCACCTTTTAACAGTTAGTGGTATTAAACCCCTGATAAGTTAGGTTGAAGCAATAACGAGCTTACCACGACCCCACAAGTGTCTGAGCTAAAATCTTTCTTAGTAATAGTAAGTTATTATGGCAAATTTGTCGTAATTTCACTAAATCCACTTCACAATTTATTGCACTTCCAGTCAGAATAGTGTTGGACAGAAAAGTGTGATCAGGCCTTTAAGTGGGTCAAGGAGGTACTCGCCGGCGAAAATATCCTTGCTCATTATGATCCTACCAAGCCACTAATTCTAAGTGTTGACGCAAGTCCTTATGGGCTTGGCGTGTTATTAGCCACAAATTCAGTGACGGTCCCAAATCCCCTATGCTTTGCGAACCATGACCTCTGCGGAAAAGAACTACATGCTGATAGACAAGGAAGGGTTAACGATTATTTTTGGCTTGAAAAAGTTCCATCTGTATTTAAATGGCCGCAACTTTACGTTGGTCACTGATCACCAGCCTTTAACTAAGATATTGTGTCCAAAGTCGGGAATTTCACCGCTTGCAGCAGCCCGTATGCAGCCATGGGCTGTACTGTTGTCCGGTTACCAGTATCTGATCGAATATCTCACATCCGCACAAAATGCGAACCCTGACCTACTTAGTAGGTTACCATTAACAGCAAACTCGGGCATTGATTCTGACGAAAGTTATGTCTTTTGTACGATCACTGACAACTCCCGATCACAGACGAGAAAAGATTTTATCCTAGCCAGAGTCAACGAGCATACCTTGTCAGGATGGCCTTACTTTTATACAGGTGAATAGCTGAGATCATTATACACGGTTAGACGCTAAGAGCTTACCATGCAAAACGGTTGTATCTTGTGGAGTAGGCGTGTAAGTATTCCCCAGGAGCTTCAACAGAAAATGCTTGTAGAGTTGTATGATTGTCATCCGGGTATGACAAAGATCATACTTTTGGTGGCCAGGCTTAGATCAAGATATCGATGATCTAGTCGAATCATGTGTTAACTGTAGTGAACCCCCCCCCCTCCCCCAAAAGGCTCCACTAATCCTATGGCCATGGGCCACAGAACCGTGGCAATGTGTTCATTTAGATTTCTTAGAACTTAATGGGCAGCACTTTTATTTAATTGCAGATAGCCATTTTAAATTGATGGAAGTATTTTTCATGAGTAGTACTACTACTTCCAACACTATTAAGAAACTAATGACTGTATTCGCACAATTTGGACTTCTGTCAAACATTGTCACTGCCAATTGTCCCCAGTTTAGTGCAGAGGAGTTCAAATGCTTCCTCAAAAATAACTCCATTGAGTATACTTTGACCCCTTCCTATCAACCTTCCTCAAACGGGTTGGCCGAAAGACACGTTCAAACCTTCAAACAAATGTTCAAATGTGCAACGACGTTTTCTGACCTGCAACAATGGGTCTCACGTGTGTTACTCCGTGATAGAAATACGCCTCATACAACCACTGGGAAGACCCCAGCGGAGCTTTTCCTACGAGCTCCCGAAATGTGCTAACGTAGAGTAGAGCAACGTAGAGTTGAACGTTCGCAAGCACAATCAAAAGCCTGCCATGATGGACCCAATCCAAAGATGAGAACCCATAATCTCTATCAGCCAGTAAGGGTCAAGCAAATGAGAGAGGGAAGGAAAAGTGGATACCGAGTTGAAATAAAGGGTCCTATGACTTAGTTACACCCAGGAACAACATGCAGACCATCTTATACATGACGACACAAGGTCCGAAACCCACAGGAAAAACGGGGAGACACCAAAATCTGTCATTCCCAATGCAACGTCCCAGGACCAAACAAAAGAGGCTTTGGAGATTCCTTCTAAGGTACCAAGATACAGTGCAGACACTGATTCTAAAGCTGATCCGTTTGGTATAAACCATGAAAGATTCCATTAACAACACCTACTAGCGAAGAATTTATAACTGAAAACCCCAAATTGATAGCGACGAGATCAGGTAAAGTAGTTAAGCCACCCAAGCTGTTGAATTTGTAAAATGACGGATTCCCTGAGTAGCACTACTTGACTGTAATCTGACTTCAAGAATAACTTAGTACAAAAGAAAAAGTGGTTGCAAAGCTACAGGGAGGAATGTAGTATATTTAAAGTTACGTGTGCTAAACAAAACACCATGTACAATGAATTGTCATGTCAGCAGCAGAATGTAAATACAAGAAAAGTGCGGCAGACAAGATTTGGCCGCCAACCACTATACCGACTGTCTCCGGCGTATCTTTCTTTCTAGTACGTGTCTTGGATTCTTTTGGTAGTACCACCTTTTCAAGATAGAAATCTTTCTACAGCCACAAAATTGCCAGTTATAGGAGTTTTATCGTAACTTTTGACGCTTTTTGATGCTTATTTGAGAATATTATTTTGAATTTATGTCTGATATTTCCGGAAACGTCCGGAGACTTTCCATTATGTCCTACCAATACTTAGTCTCCTGCCGTTTGGGCTTACTTGCATAATATTACTGTCCCTTGTAAAGGGTTGTCGACCTGTTATGATTAATTTCGATTAAACAGCCGTTTTGAGTTAAACTGAGAAACATGCCGTTAAAGTGCTGGCCATCAAGCATCATGACGCAAAATTTGCCTTTCCTCAAATCAGTCATAGCTACCGCAGTTTTTAGGGGAAAACTGCTGTTCCCAATTAAAGTACCCAACCACTGGTTCATTACTTTAATTAGTTCCTCCAATGAGCAGCTTTCTTAAAGCTTTGCTGACCATTCTGGTACAACAGTAGCCCAGCAGTGAGGGGTTTACATTACAAATAACAACACATCCTGCCCTGAAATTAGTACTGATAAAAAGGGATCAGATTAGTCATGGACGTTGAAGGTTAGACCACCTTTCAGTTTAATCTGAGATAAACTGTCAAACGCCAAACTTCATGGCTATTGACCGATGCTTGAATGAGCACCTAATTGGTATTGATAACAGCTCTTGACAAGTTCTGACATAGGAAGATTTTGCCAAACGTGGTGCTTTAAGCCACTCAATTAAAAATTACAAGACTTTAATGATGTTTCTAGGTGAACGAAATCAAATTGAAACTATAGAATAAAGGAAGCTTGGCCAAGTTCCTCACTATGTAATAAGTGGTACTCTTTACTTATTAACGTGGATGATATAGTATTAACATATAGTAAACCTTCCGATGTGTCTCCTTTTAATACAAGAGCTCACTGTACTCATGTGTTAGTTGGTGTATAACACAGAAGGATTCAGATGGTACTACTCTAACATGGTTCTTGGAAGTGTAAATAAAGGTGCTTTTTCGTTAAAGTCCACTTTTCCAAACATGGAAGCAGCAGACTGTCACGAGAGAGCAGCATAAACAACGAACGAAATTTTCATCCTCTTTACGATTTCTGGCAGAGCTCATACCATTAACATATAGGCAGGGTGCCCAAGGCGGTGCTACTTGAAGTGAAAATGAGTTTTGAAATGTTTATGTTGCTGGCATTAACGGTCCCTTAAAGTATTTTTCACTCTCTTATGTATTGTAAACAAAAGAACTATGTAAAGGGATAAGCAAGCTACCGTAGGACGGACGAGAAGAAAAGCCCAGGAAGTGACATTGTCTGAGCACTTTTTAGTGTGAAAACTGACATATAAATGAAGGAATTTTTAATGGACAATGAACATGTAAGTTTTCGTACCTTTTATAAAGGTTGTACAACTCCCACAGGCTACGTGCAGTATCTCTAACCCTCACCATTGCATTACTACTGTCACTTTCGACTACGCAAATACTGCTGAAGGGATTAACATGCAGTAGCTTACAATAGTGGCCTTCTACAGGCCTACGTAACTGTAATGGTGTACATGTCTACAACATGAAGTGAAGATATACAGTCAAGTGTTAATCATGGTTGAACTATCGCTTTTGAGTATTGATATTTATAAGGAACACAGGCGTGTTCTGCCTCCTATGATGAGAACTGTTTTCAATGTTATTTAAAAATAAGCTGTCTTAACACAACTTTCTTAAATTTGAAAACAACTTGTATCATTTTTGGTCATTAAATGGCATTCTATTTATGGCCGTCACACAGTGGTACATTTACACATTAAGAAGAGCATATATAAGCCCTACTTTTTACCTTTTCGATACACTCATCAGTTTAATTCCTCTCAAGCTATCCAACACAAAGTAATAACAAATAATACAAGTGCTCATAATGCGTGTGATCTAATAATGGTGAAGAAATATCAGTTGAATATTAAAGACAGTTTACTTTATATTTTACGTGGTAGAAATATTAAACTTACTTAGAGCATCTTTCTTCTCCTTTCCCTTCTTTTATTATTTCGATCTACTCACGGGTGAGGATCTGTGACCCTAAATTCAGATTTCATTCCTGTTCTGCAATCAGACTAGCCAAAACTCGCTTTCCAACACAAAGTAGCAATATGACATGAGAATAGCCGGATTTACTTTCAGGGGCCCAAAAAGTAAAAATATCGGGGGCCTGTAACCTATAGGTTGCCTCGATTACTGGGTAAATCCGGCTATGGACATATGTTCACGATACATACGTTCTAATAATGCTGAATGAATATCAGTTGCATAATGCAGGCGTGTTACTTAATATTTTACATGATGGAAACATTAAATTGTTCACTTGCTTTGAGCATTTTTCTTCTCCTTTCCCTTCATTATTGTTATTTTGATCTACTCGCGCGAAAGGGCCTATGATTCTAACCTCGAGGTTCCATTCCAGCGGTGCTATCAGACTAGGCAAAGCCCGTCTCTTAGACTTGGTAATAAAACCCTGAAACCCGAACAAGATATATGGCATGTGGAAATTTAATAATTGCCCCAAGAGTTTTAAACTTGAATTTTAAAACATGTTATTGATTTAAAGTTTGTTTATATATGGTTTGCACTGCACATACAGAGGTTGAGACTTGGCAACTTACGGTACGGCACTTAGGCTACGTCATCGGTGGGTATGCTATTTTCCCCCAAATGGTTTTAGTGTATGGACAACATAATTTCTCACAGTCATAAGCATTCATGAGTGATGCTTACGAATCCTTTAATATGTCAAAATGTTCTCGTGTCTTTGTTTGCTTCAATCAGACCATTCAAGTCACTAACCTTGTCCACACCGTGTCACCGCCCTACTCTGTCGAGGTCTTTGGGACTAACCATCGACTTGGGAAGGCTGCTTATCTAGACAAGACGTCAAACTTTGCTGATAATTTGTTTTGGAAGTGAGAAAATATAGTTCATAGACAGCAGTAGTGACAGCATTCAGATTATCTTTAAAATTGGTCTTCTTTACACAAAACCAAAATACTTAGAACATTGAGCCGCATACTTCGACAGTGTAAGTCTCTCTCGGTCCTAACGTTAGCACTCAATATCATTCTTTTCTCTGGAGTGAAAAAGGGGAGTCGAGTTAAGGAGAAATAAGGATTTTTCGTTGCCATAAAAGAAATTCATAATGATTAAGGCGGTAACTATATAAAATTTTGTGAGAACTTGGGGGTAAATTTTAATAACTGACAACTAACAAAGCATGATCTAGCTTATTGGCTTCATTTTGGCCTAACATTACGCTTAGCTACATCTGCATTATAACGAAGGACATATTGAGAAAAATCCATAAACCTTACCTTAGTGTATAGAACGCCACAAGATGTTCTGATGTTTAATGTTTTTCACCTTACACAATGGGTGCAAAGGAAACTTTGAAGTACATAAACGCATATAATTGTCACACAATAGGCCATGACTTGGAGTTGTAAAGTCGTTTGAAGTTCACAACAATTATTTAACTTGAGATAAACGAGTAAGTACTGGCTGGGTGCATAGCTTATGACTGTTTACAATAACCTTCTGTAAATTGTGATCTTCAAATCACTAACAATGTCACCGTTTCTTTAACAGAGCACAGTCATTGGTGCTTCGTTGTCGAAATGTTCAACCGTGATTGTCTCTAAATCGTTGCCAAGGTTCAATGGATACAAAAATTTGTGATAGATGCGAATAGACTATGCACGGCAAACATATGTTGACTTTCTTGCTATTAGAGCCCTTGGCACTCTATGTTCTTTAAACACAGGTCTATTTTGTACCATCCTTTTGTTGGGAAGCAAGAAGAAATTCAAATATACATAGTACGAATACTGTAGGCCTGTGTCATTGCTGTCAGACAGACAAGAAACACACAAGTACTATTTACACAGATTATTGTTAATATCAATAGTTAATAAGTAAATATGGTCATTTGTTAACGATTACTGGAAGAAAATTAATGCAAGATAATAAGCCTTGCGGTTCAAGACCTTGTTAACGCATGGGCAAGATGGACAGTTGCCGACGAGAAAAAAAGGACCTCATGCTACTCTGCTTTCAATAACTTATATAAAATGCTATGCCGTGCTTTGCTGTGTTGTGCTATGCTACACTACACTATTGATGATTCTTTATTAAAAATGTTTATTTAGCGTGGCTTTACAACAGATTATGAACAATGTTAAAGTAAACTATTCTGACAACAATTGGACATTGTAATTTGCCTCTGATTCAGTATTAAGGTCCTCTCTGCAGCATCACATACATGTGTACGCACTCTGATATCAAGGGCCACACAACTCGTTTACATTTTTATAAGCATCGTGGTGTGACAGGTAGAGACATATATGTACAAAGTAGAAAATTCCATGTACCTGATAAGGATAAGGAAAGGTGAACAGAATGAGGAAGTTTCCGAAGACTGATAAAAAAATAATATTTTGAAAATCGATTTAACTGATGACTACTGTAGCACGGAATTGGCTAGGGTCATGTCGCGGAAGAGGAAAATTTCTACCTTTTGATGGGGGAAGCTTGTTCGCAGCATAGACAATTTTTAACTGCATATCGTGTGAATCAAAATTGGTCTTGAAGGTTCTTGTCCATCCGTTAGATCACAAACGATAGAGACCGAAACTACTTATTAAACTAGGTTTTACTTATCTTTGTAGCAATGACTCCTTTCAAGAAGTAATTAGGAAGCAGGCTCCTACGACGAGTGCGCGCGAAGAGCGCAGAAAAAATACCATTTGTGAAAATATTTCATTAATTTTTTTTTCATTTCATTTCTTAATTTATACTAAAGAAGGCTACAAGTGTAATCCGTAACTTTTATGTCAGCCTCTTACTGTAGTTTGTCAAGTGGCTAATTCATAGATTATTATTGAGTAACGGAACCAAAGAAAAACCAACAAACAACATAGTTTTCTCTCCACGTATTCGCTGTACACCCAGGGAGCTGTAAGGGATGGGAAAACATCGACCAATTTGTAGGACAATATGTACTTGAGAATAAATAAATCCTTTCAAGGGACCAACATTTGTGTGACTCTTTATTGTAATTTTTAGCCGCTTTTGACATTGCTGTTGGTTTTTTAATTTTTCTGATGAATTCCCCCCCCCCCATATTTTCAGTGCAAATTTTTAACACATTGCTTTCTGTGAATTTCCGGCAATTTCAAAAAAAGATGATTAGATGAAACTTGTAGCACACAGAAGTTACCATTTTCGGTGATGGGCTTAAGCGCAAATTGAAAGGGGGAAAGGAGGACAACTGTCCCCTTCTTAAAGGGAGAATGCAATCACCCCAAAAAAGAATTGTATAGTTGACTATCCTAATTCCTGATTGGCTTTTGAGAATCATTTGACAGTATTTTTCTCACCCAATTGTCAAATTTACAAGGGGGAACTGCTTGGTTTACCTTGAATATACAACATATTTGTCCTAGAATATCATGAAACGTACTTGGAAGAGAAATAAGAAAAAAATTTGTGACATTTAGCTATTGTTTGAAAATAATTTTGTGGCGAATGATTATAACCTTGAAGGATTTTTTCTTATTTTTCTGTTACCCCTCTCGCTATTAAGTCAAAAGATGTCATATTTTGGTGCGCTTAGCGCTCACCCATTCTGAGAACTGCTTTTCCCGTTCTTACGTCTGCAAGGTCCTGGAAAACCCTCAAGATTTTACCCTCCTCTCCTTACTCAAGCCCTTAGCATCATCAATCTCAGCCGGCTTTTGCTTATACGGAGTTAGACTATGACTTTAAAAATCAGATTGTGATTTCTGTGGTGTGTGAAGCTCACAATGCCATTTGAAGAAGCTAAAATGCCCACACTTTTGTAAATATCCCAGAGATTCCTGAAGCTTTCTCCACAGGGGAACGAATAGGGGCTTTGCCGCCCTAAGGCGGGCCCTGAACTCAACGTCGTTGGAGAAGCGCTTTGCGATCCTGCAACCCGGTAGTCGGCATTTCCAGCTGAATTCGAATTGATAGGGCGATAGTATTGTTTTGTAATCTACTAGAGACATTTTCCCAGGGATATGCCTCCCTATGCTCCCTGGGCTACGTCTTGGGCCTGTCTACACTTCCACGTTCAGGTATAGATTACTTCTGTTTTAAAAGGTCCCCTACAATCTGGCAGTACTGGAATGACAGACCCCAATCAAGTAATTGCTTAACATTTCCTCATGGTACACTAGAGGTTTTGAGAACTCTTGTCCATTCTTTCCAATACACTTATCTTTACAAGAAAGCATAAGATTTGAAAAATTAACTAAAAAGAACCATGTCAAATTGATCTCGTTAAACTTGCCAGCCCCTTTTGTTTTCATCTCCAACAAATGCCTAGGGCTGGATAGTCACAGTAACAGTGTCATGTAATACAAGTTAAGAGTTTGAAGACAATTTCGGTTCCAGTTATTTCCTTACTTCTCATTTACAAGATTTATACAGACTGATTACGATTTGATCAATAGAATATTTACAATATACTTGAAACGTAAATATTAACAATATAATATAGCAGCGGTAGTTGACTCAGTAAATCGATGCATGCGATTATAGCACTGTAAGTACTAACAATACTGCGGGGTGAGAAGGATGAGAAAGAGAGACAATTTACACAAACTTCTTTCAGAGACATGCATATTATTCTCTGTATCTTGAAATTACACACCGACATACAACAGGTTTCCGTGCACCTTGCATTTTAATTCAACCTTTGACAAAGGTCAACAAATTAAGTGTAGACAGTACTCTTTCATTGCTTGTCACGTGAGTGAAAAGAACCCTCGTGTGCAGAAATAGCCTTTTGTAAATAGCGGTTTTGTAACATGATATACGTGAAGAAAACAAACGAAAGGTTGGGTATAAAAATTGTTTTTAGGGGAATCAATCCAGCATGTTCGATCATGTGTGTTTACTATCCTGTCCGAAATTTCACAACATAGCGTACTAATACCACCGAAAACATGATTATATTCAGTTACAGAAAAATGCTTCTTTCAGTTGCAAATTAACTCATACTCTATAACATTATTGATTGCCGTACGTCGGGAAACTACCTCCAGCAGTGTATAAATTTCTAGCATCCCCACACTCCTGGGTCTTAGCCATTTTACACGTGCACCGATGATCGTAACTGGTTAGTCTACTTTTAAACGACAGATGAAAGCAGCTTCTAACGGTGATGCACTGGAAGGTTTGTGTCGTATTTGTTTATCTTGATTACCATATGACAGGAAATAATATCCAGCAGTGTTTACTTTCAAACTTTTCCCAGCTTCCGCCCATTTCCCCCTCCGAGCTCCCCTCGGTTCGTGTTCTTTTTAATCTTCTATTCGTTCTTGATGAGCTCTGAGTCTTGACCTTTGCCCCAGTTGATACATTTATTTTAACGTTTAGGCCGTTACACAAGGCACCGACCTATACTCGACATGGAAAGTTGTGCTAGACAATGCCCTCCAAAACAGGGAGACCCACCTAGCTCAAAACATGGAACCATGCTCAAAACATGAAAAATTATGAGTACCCAATATTTACCTTGTCTCCAGGGCCGTTGCTAGAGGGTGTGTGGATGTTGTGATCCCCTCCATTCACAGATCCAGACGGCAGAATTGTAAAGATTGGAAAGGAAAGATAGAAGAATGAAGGAAAGAGGAGAAGATATGGATAGGATAAAAAACAAGGAAAGGCGAAAGAAAAAAGCCACCGCCACCGCGCGAGAGTGTGTGTGGATGTGTGCAAGAGGGTCTCAGGGAGGGGAAATTGGAATGTATGATAGCTGTAGACAACTCATGTCGTAATACTTGAGAAGAACCTTCACAAACACTCGAGACCGAAACACATTCCTTTGGCGGAACTACACGACAGTACTGATCTTCTCAGACATGCCAAATTAAGATGCTAACGGCAGTGTATTGAATCCTGTCCGCATTACAGAGATATTACCAGGCGTATTAAACTATCAGTTTTCTACACTCTTTGACTGAATTCCTCCTTTGCCACCCTCCAAATTCAACATCTAAGTTTTATGGTTAAAATGTTTCACAGAGGCTGATCCCGGGATTTAACTGGAACACACTAGGCCTGCCTTTGTGTATGTCCGTTGTTCAATTTTTTTGAGAGCAATTTAAAATCCTACGTTATGACTTGTGCAAAGTGATTTGTTTACACTGGTTACTGTCTTAAAAATATCGTATCATTTTTTTAGTATTCCTATAATTTTAAGATTGCTTAACCTTGATGCTTCTCCTTAATCTCTCTGTCTTTCTTATTATTGTTCTTCTTTATGTTGGAATTTTTATCCTAATCTTTGTTTTAAAGGCTTCTCTGCTTTAGTCTTATATCTTTGGTTTATTATATTTTTTTTTTTGTTCAGCGCTTTGAGATTTGTTTAGAATGCTTTTACGAATAGCCATTTATTGTTTTTAATTAGTATCAACCATACAGTGTTTTATCTAGCTGACCATGAATTGTTAAAACTGATGAATCTCTTATCCATGCAAAAAATGGACCACACAACAAGAAATGGCAGCATGGCACTTTCAGATTATGTAAGGTATGGAATTGTAGCCAGAAAGTTGTTGTCACTGGCCTTCGAGTCCGAGAAGTCCGAGTCCCCATATGGGTAAAGTGTACACTAAGCACATCCGACTTGCAGCCGGAAGGTCTAGGGTTCGAATCCTGGCCGGGTCATACCGAAGACTTAAAAAATGGAACTTACTGCCATTGTGCTTGGTGCTCAGCATAAGCAATGGAGTAGGGAAAACAAGCCAGTGAGCCACAACTGGAAAAAGGCCGCGGTCAGCTCGACTTAAACCAATTGGTTAGAAACTGGGCCGTAAAACCTCATCTAACTAACTAACTTATGCTATAAGCCCCGGGTCTTAGTGGCAGTGCCCAATTGTTTTTCTATTATGGTTTATATGGTGTTTTTGGATGTATGCCGAACATGTTACTGCGTGATGAGGGGAGCTACGCAGACCAGTTGGAATGAACTCCCGAAATCGTAGGAGACCAAACGCCCTTAAAAGCATACATAGGCAAACTACTTTCTTTCCTCTAGCTTATTTACCTTTCTTTTTTGAACTGTGTATTTCTTAATAATGATATTTCACAATAAAGAACACAGTATTGAGATACAACTTTTCAAGCCTGGTAACTTACGACTCAAGGCGATCTAGGAGGCTGTTTTGACTCCCCGCTCAGATTAAGTCAAGCCACACGGTGCACCTTCTCTCCAGCCATACATTTAGAAAACGAGTTGGGCCACTGAATCTGACATCAATTTATTTGTTATCCGCTGTCAGTCCAGGGTTGCGCCTAATGGATCATCAGTTCAGTGCTCATTTAATGTCATGGCAGATAGCGTAGATAACTGTTCAGTTTATTTCTAGTATGTTGTTAATACCCTCAGAGCTTCGATGCTGCTCTGGCACCGGACATTTTCACTTGACGACCCCCTAGACACCTCACAGTCAGGTGGAACGCTAAACCTCTCTAACTGAGACTTAAGGGTAAAATCATGGATTCTCGTCTGGCTGTGGCCCTTGAAATTTCCCCGATCAAACTCCTGGGCCATTAGCGAAAATAATTATGGGACCCCAAGTACGTTTTAGTTCCTTTAAGAATATCATCTACACTTTGCAGCGCATATTTTAAAGGCATACCGTGTGGAGCGCTTTGTAACAACGGATTAAATGTAAAAAAGTGATTCCCAAATTCTGCCGGTCTCGAGCCCCGTCACGGAAAATTTAGCCTGCGCCGAGTCACGAGTCCGGACCGTACGAGACCGAATCCGAGTCCTTGCCTCCCGAGTCCGAGTCACGATGAGTCCTTAAAATCGTGACTCGAGACCTGTCTCGAGTACTACAGCACTGGTATTTATGTCAAAGCATGCAGTGAATGTCGGTCACATTCTGTGTCCGTAGCATAGAAGTTGTAAAGAATCAACTGTTTCAGGGCAAAAAACCTATCAAATAAAGGAGGTGTAGTTAGCTTGGTTATTAATCTTCGGTTTTTCTTTTTACTGACTTAACAAGTTATAAATTCTTTCAAGTTGAGACGCTATAAATGTCATTCAAAAATCTTGCAAGGATGATCTTAAAAGGTTTCAATCGCATAATCAGAAAACTTTTATATTTCAGTTATATTAGTCAAAAAAAATTAAAAAAATATAAAATTTCTACAGCTATTCTTCGAAACATTTCTTACCACTGTTTCATACTCCAGACACAGTGGACTTCAATATAGTTACTTTGTTCGTGACTGACTTTAGGGTAGGTTTTACGTAGGGGTACTCTTTGCACAAGTTCTCCCTCTCCGTCTGTTTGTATATGTAACCGTTACTTCTGATTTCATACATTTAACTAAAATACTTAATCTCAGATAAAGAAGAAAGTGCATTTTTTCGGTCGGCGAACGCCGATTATACCACTACTTCGATTTTTTTCCTGCTAGTAGTGATACAAAGATTCTCAAAGGGAACTGAGCTCTGCCTGAAGACCAGTGGACTGGTTGTGTACCGTATATGTTATGTTTTCTGTGTCTTATTAGTTTCAGCCTGCAATATATAAGTGAGTACCCTCCTAGAAGATATAAAAAAGGAAACTTGGATAATTACTTCAAGATCTTCGACTCCTGTTTATGTCTTCACTCCCCTGTTATTTTATTAGGCCTAAAAAAGTTTCTATTGCCGTCTCCAGACCGGCGACCGAAAAATTCGGAAAGTCCGCGGTCGCTGTTTTTTCTTTTTGGATTGAACAAGAATTAACTTTTTCTTTGGTTTTTTCACAGTAACAGCCCTCAATATTGTTGTTAGTACGATGATTCAGGTATGTAATCATCCAGACACGGAAAAGGCATCCAGACACGGAAAAGGTGGCTTGGGCTGTCTCTTTTTTATATTCCTTAGGTCTGCATATGCCTACAGAGATTTGCTTGTTTCGTCCACTTGCATCCTCATTCTTTTTCACTGTGGAGATACGAGTGAGCAAAACTTGACTGGATTTGTTCTGAGAACATATTGTGTAAACCGTTTTCCATACATACATCGCACACACGTACAAATTTACCGCTTCCGCTATAGGCCTAGGTTGCGTTAACAATGTGTCACCCAAAACCTTTCCAATTCCTACGGCCTTGTGGTCGTACGTACATCCTTGCGAACACAGCTCTGTTCGTAAATTAATCAAAGACCGTACTACATTGTGCGTACATGTACAGATTGCATGTGATTTTGTGTGTGCAGCAAGATAGCGGTGAATCTGTTTGCCGTATCGTTCACGGGATCCCATCGCTCACGGCCACCAAAGGATCGACCGTTGTTTTCAGCAAGATCACCTCGGTTTTGATCAGCAAGACATTTAATGTCTTGTTCAGTGATCCCGCCAGCTGGGAGAAGATGGCTTCCAACTCGTAGCTGACGTCAATGATATGAAAGCCGGTGGGTGAAATGCCCCCCCCCCAATCGAATCCTTCAAAAATATTTTTTTATAATTTTTGTAATGGAACAAGAAATTTGACTTCAAATGATGCTAAATGTTGCACCAGATTGCATGTGAGGGTACTTAAATATTCAAACATTTCTTAAAGGGAAGGGGGAACCCCTCCCCTAGACCCCTCCCCCAAGCCGGTGGCCAGGCCCGGCGGTTGGCCCCCTCAAAACAAAAATCATGGCTACGCCAGTGGCCGACGTCTCTGATCAGGGCTGGTTGGTTAAGTCGGATCTGTATGAACTCCTTCACGCGATGTTTAAAGGAGTTTTCCTCAGTTTCCAGGATTCTGACACTCTTTGATATGTTCACATGTTGGCGGTCATCTTCCTCTGTGACAATGTTCTCGGCTCCATGGAACAAAGTCCGGACCACAGAACATTTGTACTCGCGATAATTGTTTGAGCCGAAACTGGGAAATTGATGTGTCGGTATGGGTGGGTTGACAGGAGACTGAGGTTGATGGATCTGCCTTCTCAGTATGTACACAGGTGTTCAGAAATGTATTGCGGTCACCAAAAAGTATGCTTTCCAGTAAGAAGAAAGTCCCTCGAAAAGTGATAATTACGGGATCTTTTGTACCTACCAGATCGTGTTCACCTTGATGTACTTTTTCCATACTTGTGAATAAAGTACTAACATGCAGTCATTGTTCTTTTTTCCATTTTGTTTTCTAGAAACCGTTTCATCCTTTGCTTAAGCGCATTTACAATAGCAATAGATTCCATCCTGGGGTATGAAAAAAAAAAACTAGCTGCAAGTCGGTTACACTGTTGCCAACTAAAACAATTAAAACCGACCTACCGACCTCCGAAAAATTGAGGTGAAAGGGCAATATAAACTTTTTTAGCCTTACATACAGTCGTACTGAAACACGGTAATGACACGAGTCACACCGTCGTTATTTTTCAGCATGTCTTGACGCCCACTAACCCCACTAGTTACCCCCTGACAACAATTGCCTAGTTATGATTTTACCTCAAACTACTTACCAGTCTAGCCATACCATAACCAAACCCGCCGAAAATTTATTTCCTGTAAGAACCATACATACTTTTTCACTGTCCCACTAGCAGCCTTTTGTATGGCATGATGTAGCGCTCTTAGAAACAAAAGACTTTTGGAGTATAACACCTGTTAACCTGTCAACAGTTGGATCGTGGGTTCAAGTCCCACAAGTCTAAGTTCAGGCTCGAGTCTACATCTCCTACAGTCGTGCTAAAGTGAACATTGAGATTCCATCGCGGCGTACTTGATGCCTTGTAGCCAGTTATGTCTCCCATAGCAATTCACCTCGTACCCAAACCACAGGTTAATAACCGACAGCGAAAGTGTTCAATCCCTACTCCATGATAGGATCCATCTCATTGTCTTATCTACAGTTGGTTTCATCGGAATCTTTGTTGCTTCGCAACCAATAGTTTACCCATACCTACACATGACTGAAACTTAGCCTAACCCTACTCAAAGAAACTTACGATACGATGCCACTCTATTTGGGCCACCCTAAAGGGGTTGAAAACCTCCCCTCCTACTACTTTTGCCCAGACATTGTAAATGTACTCATTACCGTTCATTTGATAGACATTTCGATTATATAAGTCTACCATTTTAACAGACGAAGGAGTATAGACAGGCCCCACAGCCATACAAGGTACTGAAGGAGGCGAGATAGCTTCCAGAAAGAGCGACATATTTTTCTATGGGACTAGGACGAAATTAACTAAAATGCGTTAAGACATTAGTCATTTTTGATCTTGAGGGCGATTTTTTCCACGGGGTCCTCCACCTGTGCATCACCCCTTGGCTAAGGGCTTAGGTTTGGGTCTTGGTCTCCTATCACTGCCACTTCTGGTCATATATTAGTTCTGCTTTAAAAAGCTCCTTCCCAACCTGATCCTGCACGATTGAAGAAGATTCATATTTTGCAATAACCATATTCATGGTCATCACTTTGAAAGTTACATTCGAAAAGCCTTTGCGAAAGGTGAAGAAAATTTCAAGTAAAGATTTTCAATAAACTGTAAGTTCAGTGCCATAATATTCCAAAACGTGAGCTCATTCTTAAGTTGTAGAAATATAATTAAAAAATATTCAGTCCCCCCTTTTTACCCGGTTTAATTATGCCGTGTTTCTGCGTCCTTTATGGGGGCCACTTGCCCACCTTGATGAAACAAAGCAAAATTTCCCACCTAAACAAAGAAATCATGGAGGCACCAAATCCTGGGTTAACATAACCCGAATA
Organism: Holothuria glaberrima; assembly: GCA_009936505.3. NCBI lineage: Eukaryota > Metazoa > Echinodermata > Holothuroidea > Aspidochirotida > Holothuriidae > Holothuria > Holothuria glaberrima. The sequence goes on along the minus strand of WURT03353277.1, from coordinate 9,576 downwards.
AACTTGTGCAACAGACTACATACTTCCACTCTTGAACCTCAGTAGATTTGCTTGTAGAGACATTTTTGCAAACGATTCTAGAAGAAAAGTTTTTTCTCAAATTTTATAAGTCACAACACTATTACTGGAAAATAACTTATAATTGGAGCTTAGACTTACTTATTATTCCAAAATTCAGTCTTCTTGCTGAACCACCAATGTTCCTCACTGGTACCAAGCTCGGCAATATGGTTACTCTGTGTGTTCATTATTTTAATAAAAGGTATTGAATCATGATGGTATAGCACTATGTACAGAAGTCAAACTGTCTGAGGGCGGTATGATTATATCACCGACGCAGAAAGTAAATATTACCAATAAGGTAATTACACCATTCTTCTCAATCTAACAAAGATGAATTTACCATTCTTCCACTCCGTCCCTGCATCAGTGTACAGTAGGGGATAAGAGACGCAGTTCATTCAATTTGCCTTTTAAAATGTTAATTTGCCAGTGTGTTGCAGTTGAGTTCACTTATTCAAACAGACCATCACTTACAAATATAGCACAATGGGGCAGGCAAGTGCTGACAGTAGGCCTAATTAGTGATTCTGAGGACCGATCATAGTCTATGGGACAAGTAGGCCTGCTAGTACAGTACATGCCTTAACCGGTTAACTGCTGAATTACATGAGGGATATATCCGTCATACGCAGTCTACTGGTTAATTGTGTGTATTATCGCAATGCAAGAGAACAGTCATCAGGCGCTTCTTGGCTGTTGCCCGCGCGGCTCGAAACTGCAAGTAGCTTTGACAGCGATGCTCAGTGAGAGCGTAATGTGACGTCACCGCTCAGAAGCTGCAAAGACATGGCTACTGGCTAACCCCTTGACTACCGAGTTCATTGAGAGTAAGGGAGGGAGCTATTCCGGAGCGTGTTAAAGCACCTCTGGACCTAAAAGGTTTAAATAAAACCCTCTGTACATGTGAATAAGTGAAAAGGTTTTGTGAAAGGTAATTATTAAATTGATGGCGTAATGCAATGCTCAAAGTGGAAAAAATTAGTTGGTTAGTCTCTGAGAGGAAATCATTTTATAGGTATGAAATAAGAAAATGACGGAAGTAGTTTTAGTAGCAGTACAAATGGTAGTTGTTGTAGTATCAAAAGTAGTAGTGGCAGTAGCGTTAGTATTAGTCTTGTTGAAGACCGACCGTAGTATTAGTTGTACACAGTAAACGTTTATTGGGAACTGCAGGGTTCCTATATTCGTATAAATGGACTCTATGGCACTTCTGTGGAGACGCCCTCCACTTGTCTGTTTCGATACTACGGTCTTTCACGGGGAGACCATAAATTGGACAACTTTTTTAACCGTTTCATATTCATGTTCAATGTATGCAGTTACACCCAACTTACACATGACTTCATTCTGTGTGTGCTGTGCAGTCCAGTCTTAGATTACAGAGGTCATACTGCAGGAACCAAGTTCAGAAACCACAAGTGCAACACAGTGCAACACAATGCAACGGGCTCGTGAAGTTTTGTGACCGTATGTCTATGGTATAAATTAGATAACAACTATGCTGAGCCCCAGAAACGTGGCTACTTTAGAACCGTAGGTACCATGCTTAGAAACCACTGCACACAAGCAGAAAAGTGCAACGAATCCCGAAGTTCACCGACCGTATGCCTATGGTACGAAATAGATAACAACTGTGTTGAGTCCCAGAAATGTGGCTTATATGCTGATAATATGAACACTACCAGTAGCCTGCTCGAGAAGAAGAGCTGCTTCGTTCAATGTCTGATCAGAATAATAGTTCACTTCCGAATTTTAGTCATTTAAAATTTTTTTTCTATATTACCAGGAATAAGAAACCAAAACCTGTAGAATGTTAGTTGAAAGAGAACCACAATATTTATGATCGTCTTCCGCAAGTAGTGTGGAGGCAATTTGTGGAGGCTTAGGTATAATAACATTAGTTGTCAAATTCCTTCCTCGTCCATTTCTAAGAGACGGCCAAGGGTGAAAATTTCGTTTTACGTTGTGGAAAGGAATGCGGAATGCTGTGACAATTAAACGGGGCCTAAAAGCGCCGTCGGGGGGTTTTGGGAATGGGGTTTACGCCCCGGGCTCCTAACAGGCTCTATAATCTCGCCCCAGACAGCACAAACTCCCCCTACTAGGTTGCTTCTAGCTCCTCCTTCAAGTTAGAAAACACCTAAGTACAGGCCCGTACGGGCCTGTAGCCGGAAGTGGTGCTAAAATGGGGCGAGATAGCCTCTAAGAGAAGAAATATTTGGAGGGCGAGATATACTTAAATGCAATGAGGCAATATTTTAACTGACAAAATTAAAAATTACTACCCAATACTTGTTGAAATTGTATCAATTTAATGGGAATGGGAACCTGTATGTTAAGTTTGTAAATTGAGGGCTATCAATTAGGTATCGATTTTTTACTTTTTCGCCTAAAGAATAGTCTAAGGGCTTCCCATTCTTTACCAAAGTCATGACATGATTTTTACGTTTAGTTTCTCTCGGCTTCTACAGTATAATGAGATTTGAATTTTAGCACTTTGTGTAGAGTAATGATGTTGACGGAAAGTAAATTTGATGTTCGCTTTTGGTTGGAACTGCTCAGTGGTATCGCTGTCAGAATTGCGAACTTTGTTGTCTTTTCTTCTGCCTACGGTAACCTTGTTAAACAAGTCAAAAAGTACACAATTAACATATCAACTGCTCCTGCAGTTAAGGGCATTAGAGTAGCCTTTGAAGAGTGATGTGGGTTTCATCATGGAGTTAACACCTCCGCAGGTGGTAACTCCATGCTTAAATTAGCCTTTGAACGCGTGCAATGTTTATTGTTGTTCAAAACGACCTTTACTTCAAATCAAAAAAATATGTTCTAAATGTCTTTCGTATTACTAACGATTTATTACATTAATACAGATTGTTTAGAAATGAGGGGGCATGTTTTTCCTTCACACCACAATTATCAATCATATTAATCAGGACCAACTGCTTTACTTTATCTCTATTGCCGGGTCAACCAAACTCAAAGGGAATATCATTGCTGATTCCTTCACGAAACTGCACTGTGAATTTGGCAAAACCAAAAAGAAGCAATTAAGGATCGACACATCAGAGAATTCGCTCCCTCGAAAGTTGGTCAAACTTGTTCCGTCCCTGAAGTCTCTCCTTGTTTTTACAACTGACAAAAAAGCCACATTCTTGCAGATTACATGGTCCAGTGACCGCCTATACATCTAAGGAAATCTGAACCCCTAGTCTTTTGTCGGGCTGTGAAGACCTGGTAGAAATTCCAAGGACATTTTGTTGTTTGCGGTTTTCCATTGTAAAAAAAAAAATCGGTCAAGTCGTGAAGCTATCGGCCAAGTTATGACGTCCACCTTCAAGGGGGAGATTTTTCTAATTAGGCAACGGTGGAGTGTCCGTAAAGTCAGGGGTACGTTTGCCCCCAACCGACGAACTCAAATTGCCTATCGGAGCCCTTTTTAGGTTTTTATCGTATTGAGGCATAGACTATCTATCTACTTCAAAGCGCCCCAGCCGGCCATTCTCGCCCCTCTGACGGAAATCCCTAGCTTTGCCACTGTCTATAGGGCGTTCATTTTAACGACTGTGGTTTACGCAATCGATATCAAATCTCCAGGTTCTTTTAACTTCAGTGTATACTTAAGGTTGGAAATTTTTCATTACAGTTTTCGTCTGCTCGAACCTTGGACATTTATAGTTTGACATTGATTTCCAAATCCAGCAGTGTAGGGACGTATTTTGAGGGTTAATCCTAAGAAACTGGGTATCTCCATTTTCCAAACATTTCTGAGGATCGATTTGCATTTTCACATATGATGTGACTAGAATCGGATTAAGTAGCAAAAGTAGTTACCAAATGAATCTTGAACCATGAAAATCGGTTCAGATTTAGTGAAGTTATGCAAGGAAATAAAATTCAACAATGCCAGACCGGCGTCCGTCGGGCTGTGGATATCTGGTATTTGTGGTTTTCTGTCATTAAAAAATCGGCCAAGTCGTGACGCTATCAGCTAAGTCATGACGACCAGTTTCAAGAGGCAGATTGTTGTAATGTGACTGATAATTCAATTGCCGTAATTTTTTAAGAGAATCCTAAGTAGCTGAACTGGCCCATGCGTAATGGTTGTGTAAAAACGTGTAATAAAGTTGGGATTTTTTCTATGTAGGGACCCACTTAAATATATCTAATCTGAAGAGCTGTATGGACCGCAAAATTACCTTAGTATTTCTGCAGGACATGTATGAAAACATTCAGATGCAAGTAAAAACATAACCTACAACTGTTGATAAATATTTTAAGTTAGCAAACTTACTGCAAATACTAAAGCAATATATATGTTCTTTGCACACTTAGTGCTTAATAGAACAAAGGTGGTTAATGTATGTATAGATTGCACATAATTTTACATCATAAATTTTCTCCCAATACAACTACAACTACAGATTGGTGCTGGTATGTATTACTTACAGCTTCCGAACGAAATGAAAACTTACACCCTGAAGTATGCTTCACAATTTTATTAAAAAGCTGATTTTCCTCTCATCCACTAAAACCCATCACTTTAACAGATATGAGACCAGATATATGAAAAATGTATTTAATATACAGAACCGAAAACGCTTCACTGGTTTGATTGACTTGTTTGAGAGATTTACACTCGAACAAGTACCTTCACAAAATTTTAAATTGTGAGTCATATTGCCTGTCAAACAGATGTCAGAAAGTGAGTGGTATGTCATTGTGGATTCCACAAGGAGTTAACACTTTCTAGAATCAACCTTGGACAAACAGCTGCAAGCAATTGCGGTCTGGCATATCAACAAGGAGGGAACATTGTACTTCTCTGAAGAAACGGTAACTTGCTAATCCACTCGAAGATCTACAGGAGCTTAAGGTACGTTACCATTGACTTTTTTAAAAAATTATCCCCCCCCCCCCGTACTTCCAAAGCCATACAGGGCCGGATCAACCCAATGTGAGGGGCAACATATTTGTTACAATATCCTGATTCTTTGACTTTTGGAGGCCCGAAAATTTCATAAACGAGCATCGCTTTTGCTGAACTTTCTTATCGGCTTCTAAGTTAAAGGGCAATTCTCGTCATCCCAGGCAGTTTCAATTCTCCCAACAACGCAACTTGTAGTTCCTTCCATAACTGTATAGAGTTCCTCATTATGCAGACACAAACCTATTTTATTGCTCAAAGTCATGTTCTGGTGAGTATGCAAGGCTATAATGACTAATCCAAGCACTCTCTCTACATTGTGTGGAATGTGAGCTATTCTGCATCTTTTGAATTTTCACATTAGAAAAATCCACCCTGGGCGTCATGACTTGGCCGATAGCGTCACGCATTGTTGAATTTTATTTCCGTGCATAACTTCACTAAATATGAACCGATTTTCCTGGTTGATGATTCATTTGGTAATTAATATAGCGACTTAAACCGATTCTAGTCACATCATACGTGGAAATACAATTCAATCCTTGGAAATGTTTTAAAGATGGATGCCCAGTACCTTAAGGTTAACCGCAAAAATGCGTCACTGCACTGCTGGATTCGGAAATCAAGGTCAAAGTATAAATGTCCAAGTTTCAAGCTGACGAAAACTTTAATGAACTTTGAGTCAAAGAGCAGTCACCAACTGAGAATTTTGACACCCCCTCAATAAAATTATACTTTGGGGGTGATAAGTGTATGTTTTTAAAAACAGATATCCTTACCTGCTTTCTTCCTTCCAAAATGCAGGCTGAATTATTTTTATCTGTAATGTTCTACGTTTTGAAATTCCGTGAATTTAAAATTACTAATATGAAATGTAACAAGGAAGATGTTACTGAGGCATGTCGAGTGCGCAATGATGCATGCATGGTAAACTTGTCCTAGGCTATACAAATGTATAAATGCTGGCAGATGGCCACTACATGAGTGCCTTAACAAAATGCTATACGTGTTTTTACATATTCACTAACTGTTTTTAGTAAAAATGGTTAAATAGTGTTACTTTTTAAGTTCTACTTTTCAAGATAGGCCTTCATTATCTGCACTTAGATTAGAATTGTTTCATTTCTGACAATGTAAGAGGTATGTTTAGCCCAAAGATTGTAACATACGGTAGCCACTTGCTTGGATCAGTGCTTCTCATTCGGGTCCCAAAAACCTTGAGGTTAATTGAGGAGAAATCCTGGTTAATGGTGTGATTGTGTGAGTATTGATTCCGATCGATCAACAGCCTCGTCATCTTGGTTTTGTGCATTTGGCATGCTCATCATCCTATGGTCAGTGACTATAGTCACATGACACTTCAAAATAAATGCCAGTGCCATAAAATGCGTTTACAGTACTTAACTTCATTTCCATATGCAAGGAGTTCCCATTTCACTGTCTTTAATATCAATATGCCACAAGCTAGCAGACCTCGAGTGAGCCCACAACCGAGAATACCACGCTTCCCAAATAATCCACGCCAGCACATCTTTAATTTCAACAATATAAATGCGCATGTTTATTTACTTGTCTTTTGTTAATACGAAATAATCGAAAACAAACACATTGAAAAGAGTAAAGAGTCCTTGATCCCAGACCATATATCTTCTTCTTATTTCCCTTTTAATAACCATCAGTATTTACTATCAGAACCCGTCTGATTGAAGTCGATCCCCAGAAAATCAACCATGCAAACAGCCCCCTAACTGAATTATCTTCTAAGTAGCAGTGACTGTGGGAAACAGCAATTGCGGTCCCCAGTGACCTGCTCTCTAGGCGCTCGGTCTGCTCCTTGCCCTCAATGATATTTCATGGGTCTCCAAACCCTTTGGCCAGACTCGACGAGCCTCTCACTCCTCACAACGAGTGTACCGAATGATTGTCCCTGTTCCCTGAATACTCAGTTATCTATTTCGTTCCCTCGGCTCGGTTTGGCTTCGCCTTGGTATTTGGGGTTTCTTGGTAAATTTCTCCCTTAGGTATTTTTGTTGTTGGCTTATGTTTTAGCCCTGTAAAATTTGGGCAAGAGCAAAAAGAACCAAAATTAGAATTTACATATGTTGCCTTTTTGCCGCCCGTTTTTGCGATAAAATTGACACCATAGATTCCCACCTAGAAAAATGTAATGATACTCACAGGTCACAAATATTTCCTTATTTTCCTGTGCCGGCGTCCCCGATCATAAATTCAACATAAATTTGTTACAAACAAAACACTTTCCCACAAACAGTCCATTCTGTCCCTCTGAGTGTTAAATGGCGTCTGCCTCGACTATTAACAACCCTGCTTCTCGCGCCCGAAATTACTGCATTCTTTTACCTATTCAAACACAGCAAAATCCCCATTGTATTCTTTTCGAGCCAGAGAGTCACTCCTGCTTTCCCGACACAATACACCACATACCCAGCTGTCGGATTGCCTACGACATCTGCGTAATTTTATTCTTACAAACCCTTGGTATTGTGACACAATATTGTCTTTCGGATGAACCCCACACTTTCCGGCATTGCCATCTTGAACACTAGATTATCATAGTTATTCGTTGTAGCTCCATGGATATACTGACAACTATAAAGTAGCTAAACAAAATGTGGATTAGGGGCGGGATAGCTTTCATTGGGCTAATTTGGGGGGGGGGGGGGTGCGAGATATGTTACCACGTTGAAAGAAAATAGTAATATTTTTTTCGGACAATTTTTCTTGGGACGAAAGTTTTCCTTTGGGCTGTCTCTTGAAAGATGGGCCTGCCAAAAATGAAAAGTGGTTCACTGAAAAACCATTATCATATGATTGCCAAATCTCAGTGATTCATGTCCCAGAACATTTTGATGTTAATATTTCTATGCGGAGAAGCTCAGCCCGGGGTTCTCTACCTTTTCAGACAGACACTCATCACCCCAGTACACTTTTGACTGAGGGAAACCAAAATTCTCAATTGGTGGCTGCTCTTCGAGTGGCATCAGATTCAAGGATTCAGAGTAGCTCACTTCACATAGCTTGCTCAGAGAGTGTTCTGATAACATATTAGAGCCTTTTATACTCACCAGGATATGGTTTTGAGCTGTGATTCTCAAACTTTTTGAGCACAAGCTTGACTGAGGTCGGAGGTAGGACATTCATTCGTGAGGGTGAATTACATGATACATAATAGTTTCAAAGATATATCAAAGAGCAGCAGGAGTATGGAACTTTCAAAAGAGCTTTTCATCAAGAACGCCATCCGCCCTTCTACCGTGTCTTACAGGACAAACCCGACCACAGTCCCACCATGGATGGCGTGAGGTCAGAAAATTTGGCTTTCCTGAATCCTTAGATTGCAGGAAACTGCACTCTAAACCATTATTCCTTTTACAATCCCGAGTGGTGGCAGGAATTGCCTCATAGGAACCATGGGAAGAAAGGTCCTTAATAGTGGCCTGCAACCCGAAGCCCCGAAAAAGGCAACAAGGGAGGCTAATGCGTAAGTTTTGCCACTCGCGAAGCCTGCCCGGCGAAAAGTTTGAAGATCCAAATGAAGAAAAATTGAAAAATGTGGGTTTTATTGAAAAAATCTGTCCTCTCTAAAAGCAGATTCATACTCCCAAATTCGTACGCGCAATAAAGCTGTAAGAACTATGCATTTGGTCATCCCTTGCTCTTCCGGACAAATTACCCACATAGCGTAGAGTTGAAGAGTGTGTTCAATTCAGCTTTATAGCGCTACACTGAAGTATGAACCTACCTTAAAACCAAGAAATACGTAAGGGCTAGTCATGGTCGGGGGATTACATACTTAAACGTAACCATTAAAACTCTTCGAAAAAAATGAAAAAGTACCCCGAAAAGAGGCCATCATATCACTGCCTCCATCTGGTACCACCACTGCCTGCAGTTCTACGTTAAGCATTCGATGTTCATGGGCGGAATTGGTGGCCGGGCCGGGCGCCCCCTTCCAAAATTGTTGAATATCTGCCCACTTCAAAAAAAAAAAAGTACCAGGCCCTATTCCAATTAAATAGGCCTATATGATGTGTCAGAATCAGTGAAATTTTGTTCATTATTTTCGACCTTAGAAAAAAATATTTCCCTGTTATGATAATTCTGTTACTGACCTCCGGTATTCTGACATTATGGCTTATATGGGCCACAGTAACTTACTCCGGACATTGCCAGGAGTTACTCATGAGAGCACATAAGTGCACATGACTTGCATTATCAATCTGTTTATACCCTGGCCTCTGATGGCGACAAATCCAGAAATAATAGTAGGGCCAAAACTTTGACTATTGCCTTCAACACCTTAGACATAAAAATATATGTTAGACATCTGTGGCATTTTCCTTCCAAAGCTCAATGACAATCAAACGTGCTAGTCTCAAAATGTGGCATTTTTCATTCAGTCATTAGCCTATACATGAAAAAGCACAAATAATTGCACCATTTTGCATATATATATATATATATGTTTTGTTATACGGTAATTTTAAAAGTGCCCAGGAGAGAAGCAATCGGGAATTAAACACGATTTTCTCTCTAAACACTCACAGGACGGGATTAAATAGGGATTT
>WURT03353166.1:5930-23905 GCA_009936505.3 Holothuria glaberrima | reverse complement strand
TAACTAACTAACTAACTAACTAACTAACTAACTAAACTAACTACTATCTAACTACCTAGCTAACTAACTAACTAGATAACCAACTAACTCATCGACACCTCCCTAGGTGTGAAGCTGTTCATAGAAGCTTCTAATTACTTCTATTGTATCGAGAGGGTCCTTCTGTACTGTACCGTGGACGTTCCTTTATTTGACGGTCAATGACGTACTACGAGACATCCCGATTAAACTTGATGGTAGGTTTTTCCTCCGCCTCCATTTTTCCTCTGCCTCCACGCAATGCACACGGGGGTAAATACGGGCCCCGTGTAGTTTCTTATCAAGATACTGGTGGATTGCGTAAAGAGCGGAGGAGTCCCCATTCCTCTCTCTAGAGCAGAGCGAGAGGAACTCCTCCCTTCTTCGACGATCTCTTACTACACAGTATTCAACGGTGAACTGTTGATGCGGAACTTTCCGTTATCCTACCATTCCAAACCCGATGGGAAGTCCGGCCTCAATGTCCGCCACCCATCGTACCTGGCTTTAAACCCTTTCGCTACATTCAGCCTCCGTTAGAACATCAGTAGTTATTTTCCAGAAGCCTCTACCTGCTGGCCATGACGCAGGGGTTTGAAAGGAGACCGTTACTACATCATGATTGGACATGTCACAACATCAAAGTCGCTTGCTGACAAAGCAGGTGGAGAGTACACCCGGTCCAACCTAGAGGGGTCAGGTGCCAAGCGAACACGGACAAATCCGGGTGTTGTACTCTCCAAACGTCAAGCATGTCGTGATTCTTCATGTACATGTCCAATTCCGCCATGCCGACGCCACTGCCCGAAGACGTGAATGAGGACATTCCGGCCAGCTGCGTGTCGGGGACGCAGTTAAAGTCTCATGGCAGGAGACAAGTTGTACTGCCAGGGACGAAGGATGGCAGGGTAGTGAAAAAGTCCCTCCTGTCTGAAGGCTGACTGGGAGCATACACAAAAAAAATCTCCTGCAATGATGCTTTATAATAACGCTGCACGAATACCAACCTGCCCTCATGATCAGAATCAACTTTTCCCATCAGGGAAGTCTCCCTCGGTGAAACTAAAATAACTGTCCAATAATAAGATGCAGAACCAAAGGAAGCGTGCAAGCCCCACCCACTCAAAGGTCCATGTGTGGACATCGTCCTCATTCACAATGTGGGTCTCCTAAAGTAAAGCACCCACACCCAGTCCACACCCAGTGACTTACAGAACTGAAATATTCTGGATCGTTTCCGGCTGTCCCCTGATGCCATTGACGTTCAGTGTCAAGAGGGACAGGGGTTCAGCAAGGGTGGGGTGGGTATTAAACTAGTTTATGCTTCTTACTACGAAGGCTCGGTGTGGGGGACCTGGAGAGGTTAGCTTCTAGGTCTGACATCTCACCTGAGGCCGACCTCTTTAATGTAGACTTAGACCCACCAGAATCAACACAGCTAACTCCCACTAGTGGTTCCGTTGATGGAGGCCCTGAGGCAGACTCCCCAGCATATGGCATGATAGAGACATTCACCCCAGACTTGAACTGTAACTTAACGATGCTGCTATTCCTACACACGGGCATAGCAGCAGTTAGAGTGGCTCAAAGCCACGTGAACCAAAGTTTAAAAACCTCAGCACTTAAATTTTACAAAAAATTGTAGTGTATAGTAACCAGTCCGGGAGAAACCCTCGAAGGAGGGTGCACAAAAACCCTGCTTCGAGGGTTTTTTGTCCACATGGGGGCTGCCATTATCCACAGTGCATTTCACCGGCGCCATACATATACTATGTGCGGCGCGCTCAAAATCAAAAAAGGGAAAATTTTAGGTCTTAGGGGTACATGAACTTATATCAATATGTTAGATTAACAAATTTTAAACGTTTTCACCGAGGGAGATTTTTTGCCCACCGTGGAAAATTTACAAAAAAGACGAAAAACAAAACGAGTCTGTAGGTTTCAAACGCATACCAGACGTTTACATATACCACAACAGTGTGCAATATTCGCTAGCTTCAATGCATCACCAGGAAACGCGCGCACTACGCTCTAAAACCCCGCGAAGTTTGTATTGCAAGATGTACACAGGGTTGCCAGGATTTGCGCTTTTTCCGCCAAATTCCTGAAATTTGGCGCTTTTTCGAATTGTTTTGCGGCAGAAAAATCCATTTGGCAACTTGGCGCTTTTGGTTGTAAATTTGGCGCTTTTTTTGCAGTCTGAAATTCGTTCATTAGAACACTATTACATGCAATTGGACATCTTTCTTGCTTAATGGTTGCCCATTTTTTATGTTTGAAATCAAGTTGCCCCGTAAGAGAAAGGTTCTTTCGTATATGACAGTGAGAGAAAATACATTTTTTGTAATGTAAGCATTAGTATTTGAACAATTTTGTATGGTGCTTTGCTTTTGACGGCAAAAAATTTGTTTTTGGCACTTTTTGCTTCTATTTGGCACTTTTTAGACGTTATTTGGCGCCTTGGCTTTCTTTTCATCTGGCAACCCTGGATGTACACACTGTATGTACTATATACGCAACGTGCAGGAACTTGGCGTATATATGCAAGCACTGTATAAGCTACTACGTTAGCAAGGCCTAATATATGTGAACGCCATGCATATGAGAAACAGGTGTGTGTATGTTCAGATAATGTGTTTTCACTCTTATGGATCATTATGACCACAGACTGTAGCAGATTTGCCTCGCTGATGAGCAGTTTAAGGGGGAGTCTTAACAGGTATAGGTACACTATCTATGCTTTGTAGGCCCACAGGCCTAGCCTAGTACGTTACTACTCTCACTATAATTTGTTCTGTGGTCTGGGTTGTTTTTCCTTGACCCCCGGTTGGTTTTCTTCTACCCCTTGATAGGCGGCAAGCAATCTTAACTGCCAGCAACACGGATAGCCTGTGATTTAGTTCATCAAACGATTACACGCAGTTTGTCATCCTGCACAATTCTATGCCCTGGCCTAACGTAACGTTAGGCCTAGATCAGTTGAAATCCTCTTTATATTCAGTCTGAGCTTTTTTTATTTGCACGAAGTAGGCCTACGGGTGTAAATCTTACCCATTTGGTGGAGCAAACAACAGTCTGAAAAAAACTGGGCAGCTACTTTTCACATTTGAATGAAGTCTGCACATAGTATTGTACGCAGTAAATTTATCTCAGCGTTCCTGTTGGCCGCACCATAGTTAATATATTGTGTATATTACAGTGAAAGAAACGATTGGGTATACTCTAGTCAAGAAAACAAAAAACGAGCCCTCAAAGGAAGGTTTCTCCCGGACTGGTAACAACAATACAAGTTACAAACGTGGATCAGGCGTGGTTGGAGAAAGGACACGGCCAAACCTACTAATGTAATACAAGACCAGGCGAACACGCTATAAGGTTTTATGCACAATTGCAAATAGTGATAGTAAAGCTATTATACCACGCTCTGCTTTAGTTCCGACACGTACCGTACCTTCTAGATCTCCTTTTTGTCAAAATAATATACTAGATCCGAGCGAGGGAGCTATCCATTGTACAATATCTACAAAAGTGATTGACAACAAGTTCTTATAAAGAGTAAAGAGAATCCTATTTAGTCGAACCTTTTTTTACATTTGGTCTGTTTGGGCGACTCCATTGGCTTCAGTTATACTCCATTTATCAAAACGCAGGTGTGAGCCGGTCGAAATATGTCACGAAGGAATGAATGACATCACATTGCTATGGCCTGCAACACAAATACTGACAACATTCCATGGCCGAGTTACAAACACTTTGAACGTGGACAGCATAATTGATTTAAATGTACCAGCTGGCAGAAGGCAAGGTGTGTAGTATGTAACATACGAGACGAGACACATTTGTGCTGTTTCTTATAAGGCTTGCTTGACATGAATTATCAGCCCTTTGTTGAAGCTGTTCAAGACAAGTGTGGAATTGCCTGTTGCCATGAATAAGTGTTCCCCTAGAAATGGCCAGCTTTTCGTCTACTTTTCACTTCCATTACAACAAAGTCTTAGCTTTGGACGATTATACCCACGGCATGACATTCAATAGAACAAAAGAATAAAAGGGACAATTCAATGACACAGACTTTTATAAAAAAAAAAAAAATCTTGAGTAGTCTCCATCTTTCTATTACACACAAAGAGGGTGAAGGTGGCACAAAACGTTAGGTACACTAACTTTCCGGGGATCAGTGAGGAATGCAAAAGCAGAACAGGAAATGTTGGGGATAAACACTAACGAGGGTGCAAGTGCGTAAAATTAGGTAAGAAGTAGCCACTGATGTGCTGTTGATAGCAAATATGAGTGGAAAAGAATCCTCTTTGCCTTAACGATGGGGCTCAAAACATAACAGTATCCGACAAAGACCAATGGAAAGTGCCATTTCCCTCAGTAGGGGAAGGTTTCTTGCCATTTTTCTACTGGCAGAAGTAAGAAGTATTTCACTTGCCTGTACATTTTTAAAAGTTAAAGTACCGGTAACAAAGAATTGGAGTTTTGCATTTGGATGAAAAATATCACTTCAAATTCACTCATTCCGGAGTAGAGACCAATCTGTTACATCTTGGTTGCTAATTTTCATTGCTTTCGACTAAAGTTGCGCATGTCCTTTTATTTCATTGTTCGATTTCCATCTTGTGTAATACTATTCCTTGTTGAGGCAGGTATAGGAAGAGGAGTGAGAGTGCTATTTGAACATGGAAGCACACCCTAATAAGGCGGCAAAAAGAATTAATACTTCCTTACCTAAAGGAAATGCTTTGTTGCACCAACGTTTAACCCTCAAAGTTATCCTTCTTGAGACATTATGTTTTCTGGTGTTTCCAAAATTTGACCACTGGTGACCTCACAAAATTCATGTGCTTCATTCAAACAACAGGGAGGTATATACAAGTTTTAAAAGTTGGTCACCTTTTGAACTCAAATGACCTTTGACCACCACCAAAAACGATTGGAATTATTGAAAGCAATATGGGGATATCCACATGCTAACTATGAGATCTGTCAATATTGCCTTTTTATAATCTGTCGTGTTTTCGAGGCATTCACCATACCACCTCTATTGACACCAAATGAACTTTCACCTTCAGCAAAGACAAAAAGATTCTCATTATCAGAATGTGGCATCCATTTATGATATACCGTAGCTAACAAGGTTTTTAGTGCCGGTGATCTCAGATGATCTTAGAACTTTGCCGAAAACAAAATCGATATTCTCCAAGCATAACCCATCCACATTCTAAGTATGAAAAGCATTTATGTTTCCTTACTTGAGATATGGTGGTTAGTCTTTAACATGTGGTGACCTCAAATGACCACTGACCTCCAGCAAAACAAAAGGGTTCTTCCTCTTAACATGAAAAATGTATAACCAAGTATGACAAGCAACAGAAGACAAAACCTGACAAACAAAAACTGATAAATAAGTGCTTTGAGCAAATATTTTCCACTACACCATCAACATATGCGTTAACTGGAAGCTATTTTTGATTATATGTCAACAGCATCCTTCACACAAGACCATCAATAGGTAATTAAAATTGGAATAACCAATGAATTAACTAGAGTTATGCTTATGAAAAATATATGTTCCCTATAATAACACCCCAGGAATGTTACAAATATTCAGCCCTCGCTTTTCTTTGGGCACGAAACGACACAATTTGGAGGTACGTCCCACTGTCTTTTCTTGAGATATCATGTATACGATAAGTTAACATGGTTTTCGTACCTGCATGTCTGGTGACCTCAGATTACCTTGGTCCTCCAAGAAAACCAACAGGGATCGTTTTCTTAACATGACAAATCTTTGTATCAAGTTTGAAAAACATCCATTATTCCTATCTTGAAATATCCTGTCAACGATTTTTTTGCTGTCTGACCTCTGGTGATATCAAATGACCTCTGACCTCCATCAAAAACAAAAGGAACAATTCTCGCATTTTAACATACCCATATACTTGCTATGAAAAATCATCCAACATAACTATCTTGAGATAACGTGTTTTCAAGCGGTTAAAAGTTTTTCGTAGTTTTACATCTGATTACCTCAGATATCTCCACCGAAAAATATGGGAGTTTTGTAATAATATGACAAATCAAAAGTATGAAAATTGTCTATCATTCTTATCTTGAAATATCGTGGTCACAAGGTTTCGGATTTTGATCCTTGGTGAAGTTAAATATAACATCTAATTCTCCCTAAAATGTGATTCTCTGTCTTAATATGCCAAATCTATATGCCAAGTGTGAAAAGTATCCATTCCTATCTCGACAGGCAATTTTCTGGGGCTTCGTTTTTTCCCTTCCCGTGATCTTGGATAACATATTGTCCATTACCAAGAACGAAAAACTTATTTACCGACCATTACGTATCCACATTGTAAGAATTAAAAGAACACATGGTTCTTCTTTGAGATGTCGTGTTTACAAGGGTTTAGGTTTTTTACCTCTAGCGACCTCAAATGACCTTTGACCTTCACTAAAAACAATACGGATCTTTACCTAAATGTGATAAATTGATATACCAAGTATCAAAAGTATACATTATTGCTACCTTGAGATATCGTGCGTATAAAGTAAGCCCCACAAACCCACATTTATGCAAACACACACTAACACTCTCACACTCATACACACACCCGCCTCCGTGATTGCATATAATCCTTTCGCCTTCGGCAAGGAATCTAAAATGTTCTTTTCAAAATCAACTCAGCGTAGGCACCAATCTGGAAATTTTGTCAGATAATTGACGAGATAAGAACGCAAAGAAAGCCCCGATTGGTTCATATTTTAACCATGATCTAGTGCAACTTGAGCAAAATCTAGTCCCATGTGCAACAAATATGTCCTCCTTTTCTTAATTATTTTCGTTCCACAATTGAATTGACTCAGAGCGTACTTTTTCCATGATGTGAAGAGCTGTCATTACCCGACAAGTTGGTCTTGGAGCCTGTTACCGCTTAACCAATACGTGGAGGAGGGATTCAATTTCTTCTTTACATAATTCTTGGTCATTAATTCACCAAAAAATATTAAACAACCGTGTAGGGATGCGCCCCTACGAACGACATCGTGAGCAGACGGGAGTCGAACCTTTGAAGTTCAATTTGAACCAAAAAGTTTTCAAATATCAGTTGCATAACTTGACCATGATATTGAGTGCCTCGTTACAGCACAGCCAATGCATTGTTCCACTCCAGCCCTCATCGCAGTCGATAACTATAATTACCAGAACTGATAATCATGCAAAAGACTTTTAGGCTCAACCATCATCTTCTCGAATGGCATGACTCTCTTTGTTTCTTTTCTTTCTTCATTTACTTAATGTATCCGCAAACCATGAATCACATTGACTTTCACCAGTTCAGCTGAAGGAGAAACTAACCAGTGTGTTAGAATTTTTGTAAATAAATTACTACGCACTTTTCGTTTTAAGTCGGAATGTAATTGAACGAAGGCAAAAACAAGGAAATAGTTGGTGCGTTCATCTGCAAACAACAGCAAGGAATGTGTTTATTATGCTTCTTGAAAGCAACCTATTCAGTGAGAAACAAAGTCATTTCTGGGCTAATAAAAAGCAACGGTGAGCAAGGGGAGGCCTGGTCGGCCCCGTAAAACAAGAATTAGACACTGCCAGTGCATGAATCATATGTATTAAAGGGTATACGTTCTACTGCCACCGGTTGATGAAAAACATGTAACAGTCTACAGGTTACATACATCAGTTCTAAAGTACTTCGAAAGTACCATCTTCCTTGATTGGAATTTTTTGGATCTTAAAGCTCAGATCAAATACCAACTAGGCCACGCTACTCCTTTACCTCACACAGTAAGTGATATTGGTAGTACAGAGGTTTAAATCCAGGAGACAGGATTTGACGTAAAATATCGTGTTTATGAAACTAGGCCTATTTCACTTTCGGTATCGTTTCGAAAAGCATCGCAAAAACCGCGATGCTGGAAGCCAAGGTGCACACGCGTACCCTTATTGACCATTCAGTCGAGCTGGGGCAATCACAAAACTGCTGGGGCATAGTATTCTATTATCACGCACTGCTACGTGTAGTGATGTACTGTAACGCATATGAGCTCTCCACGTGTTACTTTCACATTGCGTTGTAAACAAAATTTTGTCACTTGAAATGGGCTTAATAAATATTCATATGGAAATTTTTGCAGCTGAGTAAAGAAAGACTTCTGTAATATAGGTCTATACTGTATGCTGATAATCAAATGTATACAAAATCCAAAATGAATTTAATATACGTAACTCTAACAAGTATAGAACAATAGTTTAAAGCATGTTTCTATTATATACTACAGTAAAAGCTAGAATATACTTTAACTTGTAAATTAATTCCATTTTATGCCATACTAATCATACGCACGTAAAGTATGGGATCTGTTTGGATACGAATTTTTGTAAGACCCTTATTTTGAAGGCGACTTGATAGGTCGTGAATATTCTGGCCTTTTGCCCCAGGGAAGATCAAGCCTAATCGCTCAAATAAAATGAACAGACGAGTGAAAAATTTCCAAAAATATCCTTGTTTGATGGATGAGTAATTGGAGTGTTTATATTATTATCACATCAGATATCATGGGATTTGGTCATATCCAGCTAAGAAAAGTAATCAAATTTTAAACTTCCTCCGTGAATTTTGATTTCAGACTAGAGACTGCCCTTAGGCAAGCTTCTACATAAAGTATTTGAAAGCGAACCAAACAAGATGTGAGGTACTCTGACAAAGAAGGAGACAGGTCTAATTCTGAACATTTAATGAAATCACATATGATAACTGAAATCCGTTAATTAACTGGATTAAAATAAAAGCAACAATTCGCCTCTTTGACGAAAGGCGAGGGCATTGTTTATAAGGGAGATATACAGACTTAATGTCAATTTTTCCATACGTGTGATAATCAAATATAGTTTATTCTATTTGTTGGAGATCACGTGGAGAGTTTATATACGTTTCTCGCTCGATACCTTAAAAGTTGTAGCGAACTCACACGCAGTGACAACAACGCCAGACTTCGATTGATTAATCACTTTGTGAACGCTTGTAAATACACTCTTAGGTACATGATTTTGTTAAAAATACGATTTTGATCATCGCGAAGAGTTCCTAGGTTCACTAGTCAGCTAGTAAAGTGTTGTGGCCTGCCATTGGGCACATTTTGGGGCACCACTTGAAGGGGCGCCCAGGTAAATTTTAAGCTGATATCATGATAAAGTTATCTTAAAAGAGGAGATCCAATCACTCAATAGGGGTACAATTTCAATGTAACCCGTGAGTGTCTTTAGAAACTGCCAAGGGTTAGCTAAACCCATAGAATGCCCCTGGTTGATATTTTACTGTGAGCATGGGCAGTTGTATACGTACCCTGACAATTCCCAGAACAAATTGTCTTTTGTTATATAGTTATAGCAACCGTCATAGTACCTTACGATCCTTTATGAAAGTTGAGAGACCATTGTCCCGCGAAGACGAACAATCATAGAAGTGAAGCCAAACGGCAAGATGATGGCATCAAAGCTACCACATGCATACTTCTACGGCATTCTTAAATATTAAGTCGATGTTTCATCCTAGCCTTTAACTCTTGATTTTATCTTGAATGTTAAAGAATAGATGTAAACCTTTTCGATTTTTTAAGTCAATTTGAAATACTTAAGGAATATTTTAAATACGCTTTAGTTAGTGGCAGACTTCAACGTAAATGTACGTTGAAAAGAGAAAAGTTTTATTTTACGAATTACAGAGTCTGCAAAATGTCATCTTCCCCACTCTCCGATTACTCACACGCGTGGTTATAGACAACGACGGAAAGTTAATCTCAATTAAGCGATAGCTGAGATTCCTTTCACCAAGAAAATCTGAAAAATGTTAATCACGAATACTAATTACGCCGCGACTTTTATAATGTCCTTTTCCATTCTGCAAAGCTTGCTGAGCGCACACTTTATGATAGGTTCAGGACACAAAACGAAGGAACGAGTCCACTAGTGTTGAAAGAATAGTGCGGCTTGTGGCTAGGAAAGAGAGAGAGAGAGAGAAAAAGCATTTTTTCGTTTTGTACACACAAGTCTACACATATCTTGAAACATTGAAAAGAGCGGTACTGTCGCTTCATTAACTAGTTCACGCCCAGCTCTGTTCGAAATATTCTGAAGGAAAGGTTCAGAAATGGTTGTTTGCAATGTATTGTTTCTGATTGGAAGTGGTTTTTTTGTGGAGTATTCATGTGCATGTGCAATGAGTATTTTAAATTGCTTGTATAGTCACTTAGAGGCTAGTTAGATCTTTACAATTAGTTTGTTCTTTTCAAATTGACTTGTTTGTACAGTACATCGAGTTGACAAACATCACGAAACGAGTCAAATCAAGAAAACAGTTCAAAAATAATTGAAATAGACTATTTTCATAGCATTATTTGTCAAGTGAAGAAGTGTTGCAGTTACCAAATCTGCACAGATAGTTTGAGTCTAAAAAGTCCTGACTACAATTTTAATTTTAATTTATGAAGATACACTAAACAATTTTTCACTGAGAAAAATTGTTTGATGCAGCTCAAGATTGCTTTAAAAGTAAACAGATACACAGGAATCTATCAGACATTTCTTTTATTGTTCTAAATCGTTTGCATCATTTTTGCCTATATAGAATTCTTTGCACTGGTCAAATGGTTTGTGACGTTAAGCATGTGCAATATCAATTACTGTCACATTCACAACTGTCTTGCCACTCCTGAAACATGCGATTTGAATCCTTCAGTGACCATCTGGTTCCACGCTCGTGGCAAACAATTACAAGCTACATCCTCTCGAATTATGTTTTTCATAAACTACAGAACGTTCGTCCATGCGACTGATCTCTTTTTACGAGTGACTTGTTGCCAACTCACCCGCAGTAGAATTCTTCCTTTGTTGGAATCAATCGGGGATGAAATCATACACAGCTGTTGCACGCCAATTTGCATCCATGGCATCGAGAAGTCGTTAGATACAAAATTTGCTTCCTCGAATGCCTGAATATTGCCCATTGACTTTACAAATACCAGAAGCTATTCTGAAATCTACCCAGAATGGTTCTAGACTACCCTAAGACCTTAGCAACACTTATAAAGTTTTGAAGAATTAGACATGACAGATGTTATTTCTACACATAAAAGAACATTAGCGTACATTTGCATGTGACAAAAAACAGTTAATTGTGTCCATGGGATGAGCTATTACTATGATTATAACACTGGTAAAAAGAAAACTGAGGTTAGCTCCTGTAAATACTATCCATCAGTCACATTATCATAGCAGGTACAATGGCCATAACCCTTGGTTAAGTAGATGCCGGTAGTCTTACACACTACTCTGAAACCACAAGTATTTGACGGAGCCATTTTCATCGCTAAGGCTGGAATTTGACGTAAACATTTCATCAGTTTTTAGTTCTTCCTGCATGCTCTTCAGTATTTCAGTGAAGCAAAAGGCAGTGTGACAAGCGAGGAAGCCAAAATGTCGAAATCTCGTGGAAGACCGAAATCTTTATCCAATGCTTAAACTGAAAATCGACACGCCCAAAAGTGTTTGGATTTTGGAAGAGATATAGCTTTTAATCTGTTAAGGTGGGCTGTATCGATTATATGACTGTGGCTTCAAGTGAGAAGACACTCATTAGATGATTGAACCGTATCTGAAGGTAAAGTGGTGTCGTATTTTCAATTCTTGAGCTGAGAAGGAATGGATTGTATCAATTATCGCTAGTTAAAGTTGCGCCTATCTTCAAATACGTATGCGGAGCCTCTTTCATTTTCAAAAGGTCATCGGTTAACAACCCCTACCTTCTCAATTTTGTCTCTCTTGTCTTTCTCAATTTCCTGTCTCTCTGATGAAAGCAAGGCACCTGAGTGACTAACAATGAGAATATTTGACAGGCATCTGTCCTAAACCACGTTTGAAAAAAAATTACGAGTTGTTTGATTGCTATTGCATGGAAGCCTTTCTTTGTTATAATGGAACATTTAAAGACCCCTAGAAACTAAATAAAACGTATTCTTTAACTTCCGGTAGGGAATATTATGTCTCCGTTGATATATTATTCTTCAAGCTTGGGGCAAAGCTTGCTTAGTAAGACATCAACTCAGGACACAATGCAGTCCTGTGGTCTTATAAATTGCATGTTACAACACTTTTCCCTAGGATATGAAGATTTTGTCCTCAATTTCCGTTCCAATGCAATTGATGTGATGTCTTTACATGAAGTCACCTGAAATTAGATCTACGGACAGAAAAAAAAAACTAAGGTTTCCGCGCACTTTGATTTAGAAGAAGTTAAGGATAATAGAGAAAACTGAACATTTGGGATTTTGGCAAGTACGTTACTTAAAAGCAAGCACTAGAATGCACAGAACGTTATGTGCAGGAGAAATGTATGATCTAATATGATTATGGCAACGAAAATAAGCTAGACAGGAACGTAATCATGGGAAACCTACAAATAGCTCATCGGCAGTTATGCAACAATTACGCCCTCGGACTAACACCCTACTTGAGTTCCTAGATCTAAGTTGAATTAATATAATTCACTATTTCTGGAAAGCGTATTACACTTTGTGAATTATTTCAGACACTTTTTGTTAGCTTTAAAAGCTCGCTCAAATCTAGCCCTCTTAGTGCTCAAACTTCCTGTATTTGCAGATTTTGGTGGAAAAAAGAAACAAGCAATATACGTAAAGCCGGTATACATACTAACGCGTACTTAAGAATATGTAAAGTTAGAGTAACATGTTTTATCTGAATGCACGTCATTAAAATGAGTTAAACTTCTTGGTGAACATAGGTGTGGCAAGTGAACCCCTACCTTTGCCTTTAGCATTACAAAGAAAATACAAGTACTTTTTTATATTTCTTTTGTGAGTGCACTTTACTGCTTGTGTAACGTTCGTCAACAAGTACAAGTTTTGTCATTTTTTGTGAAAGTTAACGTTGCTTATTTTGAAGAAATCATTTGTGAAATTAATTTGCATTTGAATTCCATGTGGAAAAGAACTTGTAATAGTCAGTCGTAAACATTTATAGTTCATCGACCTTTCACCAAGAGAGACATGCATCTTATGCAGACGGGCGAGTAATTTTCTAAGTGGAGAATCAGTTATTGTTTTCCATATGCCATTCTGTGTCAATTGATCACAACCTATAAAATATCAAACACGAAATGTTCGCACTTAGTTTGTTGTGAAGACAAGCATACTGAGAGAGTGGACGTAAAAATTGCCTGACGTCAAAAAGTGTCAGTCCCACATCCCTGGTTTTTGTTTGCGAATGCAAAGTGGTCCTATGATATGACCGTTACATTAAGAGATGTATTTGCGATGAACCGAGTACCCAATAAAGTGCCTCTACCCACACCGTGCATGGAAGGAGTTATAAAAATGTAGTGGATATAGAATTAACCAATCGGTAACAAGCACTAAGATTAGGCAACAAGGCCTCCTGACGAATATTTTCATCTACGTATGATTCAGAATGTTAAACACTTTATGTGTCATTCTAAAAATTCGGCCAAGGATAAATTCAATTTAGCGGATAACCTTAGAAAGAAATTACCTGATGTGTAGTGAAGATGTCTCTAGTTTCTCATGTGCTACGTACTCAATACTGTTGGGATTCTAATCAGTTTTGTAGTTTCAACACTGGCATTTTGAAAATTATGCCATGGAGCCGAGATTTGCATTATGTTCATTTCCACACCAGTAAATATATATAAAGAAGATAAATGTTTAGGTCAATCTATTTTCGGTATTAGGACCTTAAGACATGCAAATACATGCATAAAGCCAAAGCTTTTATAGGGTAAAGTACTAGTTAACCTAGTTAAAAGTATACTAAGGATGCACTGGCGTAAGGGCCATACTGCACCCCCTCCCCAAGAGGTAGGGGGAAACCTTCATTCTAGCACAAACAGTCAATTTTTTCAAGTAATAAAGGCTTTTCTGAGGCAAAAACACCCCCTAGAAATAACGTTACAATTATTTAATCGAATTTAAATCGCTGTATTCACCCCAACTTAAATGAAATAGGTACTTTAATTCACAGAGTTTCGTCCTTTTGGGTCATCTTTAGAGTCCTGGGACTTCCAAACTTTTACCACATATTTCTTACCTTACCCATGCCTATTTACTCCACGGGGATGAGAGACCATATTGTATACCCTGTGATTGTGCTGTCACCGTCAGTCACATTCTCGTTGACTGCTATGAATACTCCCATATTCGCCAGAAGTACTACGCTTTGCCAGACCTGAAAACTTTATTTGAGCAGACAGATCCTTCCCTTATTTTGGGCTTTCTCAAGGAAAGTTAACTGTATAGAAATTTCTGACATGACTCCAGCATTTGCCTGGATCTTTTAGTGGAATTTCACCCCACCCTTTTTTAGTTAATTGAACCCCAACATTGCACCTTTTTCTTTTCTAGATGACACTATATAACACGGCCGTGTTGGTGTGTCGTAAAATCCCATCTAACTAACTAACTTACTAACTAACTATAAGTTTAGGTTTACATAATAATGTTCTATAAGGCCGTGTTCGAAAGTATAACTACATGAAACATGTTGCTATCAATGACTTATCAAGGAATGAATGCCACACATGTTGTGAAGCTCTGTGAATTGTTTCAGTCTGTTAAAAGTGAAGGGTCGGTTTGATAGGAAAGATTTCTTATCCAAAAGTTGTGAACTCTGTTGCTTTTTTGGCAGTGTAGGTGAAAAATTGGTGTAAAGAACGGTACACGATTACGAAGTAGCACCTGAACGTGTAAGTCCCCAGAGCTCTGCTATGACTATTCTCTCTTCGGCTACATCTTGCGACCATTTCCGAAAAAAATTTGAAAAGGTAGACTAGACTTGTTTCATGTAGCATGAAGATTTGATCTAAGGATCTCCATAGGTTCACACCGTTACTATGAAAAATCAAAATAAAATTTGTAATATACATTACCAAGAAATTGCAATGACAGTGTCTGACACCGCATTAAAATTCTTAAAACCGCCGTCCAGAACCCCCCCCCCCCCAAAAAAAAAATAGGCCAGACTTGACGTAGCCTTCACCAATTATTTTCCTGTCATCTTAATCATGTAAATCTACACCTCAATCACGGCAGCGTATATTTGCCAAAGACCCTTTCTCGTTCATGAATTATATTTTGAAGACAGTATTGCGCTATCTTGCCTGGATTTTCGCGCTCTCGTTTTCTTGACTCTGATTAATAAGGTCGAATCGATATTAGCTTTTAAGTATTTCACCGTATCCTGTCTTTATGACAGGAATGTTTTCATTTCAGCAAATGGGTCAAGCAATAAAAGTCTTTTCTTACATTGTAGCCAGCTGATGAGTTATCACTCTTAGTCAGTTAGCATGTACGCGATACCGTCTGGTGGGAGTGAAGGATGCTCTTTTCACTTTAAGCGAGGGTTCGTTTCTGCCCGGACTGACTGATAAGACCTTCAGTCTTTCCAGTTTCCATACATGCATGTAAAACTTATTCATATGTTTTACGCACAGTCAAATCTCCTCAGAAGATCTAAATTGTCTTTTTTTTACGAATATAAGGATAGATTTGTATTGGTAATCAATGCCTCTGACTTCGCAAGGTGGAAACATGTTTTCATAATTAATTCGGACGATTTGAAGAGAGTTAAATTTTCTCGCAGTTGCTTTCCGTCACCCACTCGACTGTGGAGTTGTATTCCCAGTGCACATATGCAAGAGCTCTCCAAAAAATTATCAAAATTGAAAAGGTGAAATCTTAGTCAAGGATCCTTGAGAGAAACGGTTTTCAAAAGAATAACCATGTCTTTGAATCACATCCAAAATACATTCTGCTAAAGTGTCATGCTTGCGGTAAATGACTTTTTCGACAAAATTGTTCTTGAAGACTGATTTTAAACAGGAAGAATCTGTCTTTAAGAAGACAAAAAGGGGAAAACTATTAACCAAACTTCAAAGTGTATTTACTTAACATAAATGGAATACTCTATTTGCCCCGAGCATATTTAAACACTTAGTAATAACTGGCCAATCAATCACTCAGTTTTCTGTACAATACCGAACGTGATCGTTCAAAATGTTTCAGATTTTTAATAAAAAAGAAAGAACGTTATTCAAAGTGTAAGAAGCTTCACAACATCATAAACATATTAATGTATGCGGCAAGCTTAAGGTCCAACGACGATCCTTTATAAGACATTTTTATATAAACGTGGCCTATGCATGGTTATGGGCGAAGCCGACCACCTTATTTACGGTAGGTAATGGGTAAGCTTAAAAGTTCCTTAGGGAAGAACGAAAAGAGAATGCCTACAAAAACTATAAACTGTTCCTCCAAATCCCCCAGGTAGAAATTTCTGACATGACTCCCGCATTTGCCTGGACCTTTTAGTGGAATTTGACCCCCCTTTTTTAAGTTAATTGTACCCCAACATTGCACCTTTTTCTTTTCTAATGACACTATATTACACAATCGTGTTGGTGTGTCGTAAAATCCCATCTAACTAACTCACCAAATCCCCCATGTTGTACAAGATAGCATGCCCCTTATCTTTTCCACCAACCCATACCTTTGCCACTGCCTATTGCAGTACTATTGCAACAAGTTTAAATGGCAAAAAAATTGTAGAACTGTTTTCAGTTATTGTCTGAGGACCTTCATTGGAATATCTATGTTACAATTCAAATATATAAACTGTTATCGTATCATATCATCACTATAGACCTACGGCAATAAGCCAGCTTGGAGAATCGGAGGCCCGCACTTTCCTTTTGAAGAAAAAAAATGAAGATATCTCAAAAAATAGACAACATTGGGGAATGCACCTTTTTGAAGATTTTATTGTACGTTCCATTTTCCCCTCTTCATTTTGAAATTTGAACCATTTCTTTTCCTGTAATGCCCTTACATAGATGTAGTTAGTTAGTTGAGGTTTAACGGCCCAGTTTCCAAACAATTGGTTCAAGTCGAGCCGGCCACGGCCCTTTTTCCAGTTGTGGCATCACTGGCTTGTTTTCCCTTACTCCATTGTTTATGCGGAGCATCACGCACAACGGCATAAGGTTCCATTTTTTAAAGTCTTTCGTAAGACTTGACCTGGGAATCGAACCCGGGCCTCCCGCGTGAGAGGCGGATGCTCTACCACCAGACCAAACACGCGGTCATGATGTAAGCCTCACCAAGCTCTCCCTAATTTAGAGTAGAATGGAGACCACACAGGCTCTAGACATCGTATAAGCCTCACTGGCTTTCCTTCACTCAGGGAAAAATGGAAAAATAAAAAGGGCCCCAATTAGCTTGGATGTTGTAACATGAACCATTTAAAACCAACGAACCCCTTCCAAAATGCAACTCAACACCTTATTCCTAGAGGATTTTCTTCCGCCTACAAAGTTGGTCACAAATCCTCTTACGTTCTGCATCATTTGCTCTTCAAGTTCATTAAGAATTTGGAGACGCTTTATACAACTCCACACACTCCTCTATCAGCCTCCACTTTATGAAAACAGAAGAATTTGTTCGGTGAAAAGAGGAGGCGCCGCTCTAAAACTCAGTCCTGCTTCTGTAATCCACTCTTGACTCTGCACTTCAGTCACGATTTATTTCTGGGTGCTCGATTGCGGAAAATTAGTGGTTTGACAGTTAGTATTTCACTGTTATGTTTTATGAGTAAAATGCGTTGGGAGTTAATTTAATTGTACAATCCAGGGACGAGAGGATTCCCCAGGACAAACTATACTCCTTTGCTCTTCTCAAGAGTTCACTGAAGACAAGGAGACAATAATCAACCGCAACATCGTGTTGCTTAGATAAGTTACAACCAAATAGCCAGACTGCTGGTCTCAAAATCTTCAGATGAGACATAAATAACGTAATAATTCTTTTTATCGACGATATCATTACGGCGTTCAGAATCCCAT
>WURT03353055.1:0-23906 GCA_009936505.3 Holothuria glaberrima | reverse complement strand
AATAATAATAATAATAATAATAATAATAATAATAATAATAATAATAATAATAATAATAATAATAATAATAATAATGTAGGCTAGTATGCAAGGGCGAAGGAGGCCAAAGAACTAATATCGAGCACACAAACCCTTTCGGTTTTTGTTGATCCTGGTAGGGATTTCACGACCCTTGGGGCCGCGCTATATTGTCCACCCTGTCTAACCACTTACTAGGCTTCTGTTACTACTTGTTTAGAAGAGCTTATCTGGTGAAGTGTTGTGTGATTTTATAAGAGTGCTCGTCTCATGCTGTATTAGGAACCCTAACAAACCTGTTGCAAAAGCACCCCGTCACTCTATTGTCTATTTGAGGTTTGTTACAAACCTCATCAATAACGGTCGCTGTTAATTCGAAGAAATATTACATCCATTTCTTTGGAGGATATTTGTTCAACGTATTGTTTCTTTGGGCTTACTACTCTGCCTGAACTGTAGCCTACACCCAGAGACTAAACTAGGACAGTTACAGTTGAACATGTTAGGGAAACCAACTTGCAAGAAGCTGTTTTTTTTTTCTTTTTTTTTTCTTTTTTTTTTTTGCGGCAAGCTGGAACAGTTACTGATGTTTTACCAAATTTTGTGCTATTTGGTATGGTTTTCTCATTAGCTTAATAACACTGGAAAAGTTCGCAGCTGACTCTCCACCAACAGCAATATTGTAGGCTACCAAATGACCCAACACAGACACTTCAACACAACAATTGGGCTTTGTAGTTGCCTAATTATACTTTATATTACATTGCATGATGCAGATACGTTTTCTGTCACCTGAAATGTGTAAGGACTAATTCATACAATTCATAATGCAAATTACATATATCTTTGACGGAGAACAATTTTATTTTTCACTTTCCACTTTCACTACACCTTAACAGTTCTATTATTAATGTCACATGAATTACGTAAGGGTATAAAGCCAACTACCCCCTAAAATCACACATCCAAATTCCCTCTTCTTAGGAGTTCGATATTAGACAACTGTTCCAATACCGCTAGCTTTCAGTTAGGTGTTCTAAAAACATTTGCGCCATCAGGACAAGGACAAGAAATATGAACTCATACTTGATAAATAAAGCATGAAAATAAAGAAAGTAAAGGAAACATGGTACATCGTGGTATTCTATCCATTAATTAACAAAATCTACCTATTTCTGCATATATTGGTCAGTCACTATGCAGAGATGAAATATTTTCAACTCATATAATTATTACTATAGAATAATGAAGCCAAATGACTACATGATTTATTTTTAAAGTACTAATTGACTTTATGATGTTATTGTCATGCAAAGTCATGGATTTGGCACTTCAAGTAATGGAGGTACAATCTGCTGCTACTCAACATGAGTACTGATTCAGTGATTAATTGATAAAACAGGGCTGATGCCAAAATACCTACCAATACAGTGAAACGTACGCACAGCGTTATTCAACTTTTAACTTCTTGACGGATTATAGCCTTTTTTTCAATTCCTTTGTTAATTTTAAGGTGGAAACACATTTGTTTTATCCCTCCCATTGCCCTGATTTACAGCTTCTCTCTAACTCTCTCGGACAGTTACAACGGCTGTAGCAAGTATGGTTATGATTTGGTGATTAACATAAAGAAACTTATGATACATTGCTGGCTGACCGCCTCAAAGGCCGTCCGGTAGGTCTTTATCGCTCCCGTCAGTATTTCGGTCGGTAGGTTGGTCGTTCGGTTGGTTTAACTGTGCTTGAATTCTAGGGCAAGGGAAATGAATATGACATAAATCTCTTTGCGACATTTACCACAGCCCTAATGTCTCTCTTTGTTTGTAGAACGTGTGATCCATGTAGCAAAAAAGCACGTACAATGACGCTTCCAAAGCTGTCCACTCCAATTACCGTCCAATTGGTATTTGGACTATTATCCAAGGTAATATCAGAAGTTTCACCATTACACCACACTGTGACGTAGCTAAGAAGTTGTTCGTCGGAAGGAACTTTAAAAACTGGAAACATGATATCATTCTTGGTATTCTGTAGATGTGAAGGTGCAAGTACCATTGAAGGATCGGTCCACTCGAAATCGTTACTTTTTGAGGTAAATTGGGCGACAAGGACAGGCTCTGTGGAAACGATTTCCATTATTTCATTTGTATCTTCGAAGAGAAAAACGTCCTGTGATTCTCCTTTGTCAAGTGAATAGTGTTTTGTAAGATAGTGATTGCTGAAAGAAATGTTCACCATCGTGTTTTCCATTGAAGACAGAATCCTCACTAACCGAGAATTACCTACATTCAGGCGCACCAGGGAGTAGTGATTACCCCATGTGTTGGTGGGCGTTAGACTTTCGTAAAAGGGATCACGTCCTGAAATAAACTCATTTAGCTTTTCACTGAAAGAGCCAGATAGAACAAAAATTGGTTTATTTGCAGTGATGTGTGTGCCGGTTGTATCATAGCTACCTCCGAAGCAATATGTATCGTACTTTCCCATGCTTAATGTCAAAATCTGTACATTGTGTGGGGTAGAATAGCCCTTGGTGGTACTGAAATCTATGGTGACAGACGTGTTGTCTCCTACAGCAACAATGCCAACACGTGAAGATCCAACAAGAAATCGAGTTATCACATAATAATCTAAACCCAGATCATGCACCGCCTTTACACGAAAGGCTGTTGCCCTAAATAACCCAGTACACAGTACGTGCGCAACTGCAACCAGTTCGCTGTCTGCTTCAACCACAACTGTAGAGTTCACGTAGCTGTCGACTTGGGTTTTCTCTGGTAAAAGGGAGGGCGAAATTGCAAAAAATTGTCCTTCACCTTGTCTAAGTGAAAATGAAATGTTAGAGCTGTTTGAGTTTGGGAAAAATATAGTCCCATCTGCTCCAGAATCCGAGAAATTTGGTGCTAAGTAGAGCTCAAGCGTTGGCAGAACGTGGGAGAGGAC
Source organism: Holothuria glaberrima (assembly GCA_009936505.3). Classification (NCBI taxonomy): domain Eukaryota; kingdom Metazoa; phylum Echinodermata; class Holothuroidea; order Aspidochirotida; family Holothuriidae; genus Holothuria; species Holothuria glaberrima. The sequence continues at coordinate 20,945 of WURT03353055.1, read as the reverse complement.
GTCTTCAACATTATTTTTACAACTAATAGTTAAATACGTGAAAATGTAATGTACATGGGATGGGCTTACTGTTGAGGCAGTAGTACCTGTAATGCAGAAATTATAAAAACGTGACCATCTGCTACTATGATAAGTAGGTGTCTAACGTTACACTTTTTATTGAAAACGATGGGCATTTCTATCGCTACCAACTTATTACTGTTTGCAGCATGTTAAATAAAAGGCTGTGATCGTCTTGGTAGTAAATGTATTGAAGAGACAACTACGACAAAACCTAAAGAGAAACAATCAGAGACGGTGCATGGTATGATGCACCCCGTTGGGTGAAGCTGTCCCCCTCCCATTGGCAAAAATTGTCCACTTTCCACGGCCCAGCGGTCAATTTGATTTTGCTCTCAACATAGGTAAATTCTTCAGTGAAACCCCCAGTTTGTAAAATTTCTCAGTAAAATCCAACTTTTCAAGCTTTCTTTTACAACACCAGAATTTTCTAATTTTCTTTAACACACCATTTTTCCCAAAAAGCCTGACATTTGCACCTTTATTCAACAAAATCTGAACAAGCTGCAGTGACAAATTTTTTGTTCTGAGAAATAACACAGATATTTGCTTAATTTATTATTTTAATAGAGTAAATTAAGAGTGAAAATTTTAGCACAAAAAGTGATGTAAAGATAAAAACTACAGCAGGGAGCTTGATTTTTCAACCCTGCAATCTTGCTTTGTGTCTAAGTTCCATCTAATAAGAAAGGGCTCAATAATGTCCCACGGAAAAAGGAATCATTGCGACTAAAAATGGAAGACATCAAGAGTCAACCCAATTGTTTACAAAAAAATTAGCAGTTTTCGAATTATGGGATTGTTAATTGTGACGTCAAAAATGGACTGGAATGGATTAGAATGAAAGCAAATGATGTCTGCGCTGCTATCAATGGTTGATGTCTTTTAACGCAGTACCGTGAAGTGCAGTAACCAGAAGTCAGCCCAAACGATATCATTTTGGCCTCAGTGCAATTTCGAGTAATGACGTCACAGTAAACGACCCTGCTGCCTGAGCAAGATTAAAGACATACAATCGTCACCCCAAAGTATATTTTCAGTGTGAGGGTATCAAAATTCTCAGTTGGTGACTGTTCTTTGATTGACAGCATGGTATGAAAATTCAAAAGATGCAGAATAGCTTACATTCCACACAGTGCAGAGAGAATGCATTGTATCCTTGTATGATCACGAGGACATGGGCTTAAGCAACAGAGAAGGTTTGTGTCTGCACAAGCATGAGCATTATACAGTAATGAAAGGAGCTACAAGTTTTAAGTTAAAAGACGACATATGTCCTTACGTGTATCGGATGGATCTGGTGTTACAGACTCCCACGAAGTACACTTGAAAGGTAGTGGTTTTCTTTCAGTTTTTTCTGAAAACGTAACAAAACGATGTTTATGTATTACCTACAGGCTCTGGTTTTCCCACTCGAAAATTGTTCTTTGAGCTGGGCACGGGATTCAGCGTCTCATTGGCCTACAAGGTGGCAAAATGTATGCTATTTACGGCAAGAATGCATCGAAGTTTCGGAAGGCAGAGCTCAGTACATCTGCCCCCACCCCAACCACCCTAACCCCTGACTGAAAGACTGAAAGTATTGTAGTCAATTATTCTTGTGGTCGTCTAAACTTTCTGACAAAATATTTGCGGTATGTTATCATTTCGTTGTCTTGCAATTTGGTGGTAACACTGGGCAGCACAGGTTGAAGTCAGGTGGGGTTCGGTTATCTGGAACGTTACATAAAAATGCCTCTCCTTTATTCTCATGGATTAAAACCTACATATTACAAAACCTCTACCTTTTCTATTTGTGCACGTGAAAAGAAGTATATCAGTCCCTTTGATTCCGTCAAAGTTAAATAAGCCACTTGTGATTTATATGATCAGTTCAATCGCATATAGCCGGACAGTTAATAGTTGTTGGTCAATTCTACCTTATATGGTCGGATAAATATGTCAGCTTACGCGACATTTTCTTTCTAGAGACTGAGCCGTTTGGGCCCAAGATAAACCATTATTATAAGAAAAGATTGCCGAGTGTTTTCCAAAAGTTTTCGAAAAAATGTGTTTTGCCCGAACCCTAGAGCTGCAGTACCCGACCGACTCCCCTACCCCTGCTTGAAATCCTACAGCCCTATGCGTAGATTATTGCAGAGGCATTTGAAGCAATGACGTAATCAAACAGAGGGTTCGTCTGGTGCAATCTCGGGTATATGTTCAAATACAGGCGAATTTTCCAACTGAAACCATGATAATGTTTTTCTATCTTAGTTGATTGTATTAGTCGAAAAAACTCAAATTTTATGTAAAAGTAAAAACTGCTGGGTTTGATTACCATGCATGCAACTGCTATGAAATTGTAAATGGTTTTGTACGCCTAAAGAATGCATGTTACTTCTTACGTTTTTATTGTACCACCAAATTTCGTCAATTGGTTTGCTCCCCAAATTGCACTGACATTTCATGCGCATTCAGTTAAGTTTATTAAGGTTGGATTCATAGTTACACTTAGGTTTGACAAGATATTGTGTATTTTAGATCGACAAAAATATGAACATTTGTCGTAGAATCTATGGTTTTAAAATTTTATATATCCTTTATCTAATTTCAGTATTTTATTTACATTGTAATCTATTTATATTTTGCATTCTTGCCACAGTGTAAACGTCAAAAAGAGCTACCACTGGAATGCAGGAATGCAGTTTTCTGAAAAGTACATATTTAACTTTAAACGTACCCCTTGCTTCTGAATTGGGTGCAATTAGAAGTAACGTTAAGAACGTTAACATGATTGTAGAGGGCGTCATAGTGATGTAACGTACACTCAAATCTCACAAATTTCACGAAACCTGACGAAAGGAAATATAAAAAACGAAAAAAGGGAACGCTGTTAATACGTTTATAACCATATAAGTAGGTACATTGATTTTTGTATACATTTCTATAGGAAGCTTTAAGCTCTTCGACCTAAACCGTGCAAAACAAAATTGTGGGAAAGTGTGTAAACAGTCAGTGATAGGCCTCAGATTTTACATTAACCATGGAAGTACTACATCGGACATGCAATGTAGGGCCCAGTGAGTCATGTTAAGTGCCGCATAAGGCACTAAAGTTTTGACTCATTTCAATGGTCCAGATTGCTTATTCATGATACCAATTTTTGTGTAATATTTTGAACCTGTTCTGAGCATTATGGTCTTTATTTTTTGAAATACAATCGGTACAATTTTCAAAATGAAGACGATTAGCATGGGTGATTGTTATCTGTGCATTTCTCCACAGGGGCTGTGGTCATTAACATTATTCGTAGAAATGAGAACGCAGAAAACTTATTCTACCCTAAGACATACACTTTCCTGGGTAAAATTTTTAAAATTTAAGGATAAGGACGAATAGGTTGTGCAGCGCGTGTCCATAGCTACAGTCACGGTGAATACCACGTTTAATATGTTTTAACATGGCGATTGACTTTGGGGAAATCTTTCCGATCCGCAGGCTAATTTAAAAGGCAGAAATAAATAACTTCCCTTACTCTCATTTCACTTTACTTTTCTGGTAAATGTTGACATACAATGCAAGTGAAACCAGTTGAAATCTACTTCTTTAAATTTTTCTCCCAGATTGGCCATAATATAGGGTTACCACTGAAGGTGGTAATACACAGCTTATTAAGCCAAATTATAAAATTTCTACCATTTTCGTGTTTCTGCATTTTTTAATCCTTGGAAGCTTCCCCAACAATACCCTACCACTCAGTTGTTAAAAAAGAATCAGTACAGCAGTTAAAAAGAAGGATAAATCAAGCAAGATTTTGTCTTTCCAATGAATAAATTCATGGTTGCCATGGCAACCAGAACAAGAAAATCTTTCTGACTCTGTAATTTCCCATCATTTTTCCTCCAAACTGTGCATACAATATTTTTCAGTTATTTGAAGTAGTATACTGCCCTCTATTTGGGGCATACCCTCTCAGGCTTCTGTTACATGCTGTAATAGGTAGATTACTTCACTGCTGAATTTGTATGGAAGATTAGCGTGTATTGCAGACAGTATAAAGTTATGATATTTAAGTCTTATTTACTTAAAATGCTAAATTTAGGTTACATGGAATTTTGCAACATGCATATCTTCCAAAGTTAACATCCAAACAGTGTGAAATTTTACATGGTATACCAAAAGAAATTTTTCTGTACAATGAAACTAAAACAATAATTGAAGTCATGATTTAGTGTATTAATTAATGCTTACGCATACTTAATGAGGTGTTGGGAAAATAGTAAACAACTTCAAAATTTTTTTATAAATTTGTACAAAGTTACAGTCAATTTCCTGGTATTTTTATTGCACAGAACACTTTCTTTTGATATATCATATGTGCATGTAGGGCAAAGTATCACTGAGGTAGAAGTGATATACTGGACCGGACAAATTTGCTAATAAATATGTAAATGATATGCAAATTATGCAAATTTCAACGAAATTTATGTTTTCTCCCATGGATGTTTAATTAAGTATAATGTGAAGTTAATAGTCCCAACAGATCAACTTTTTGCTTCTTCGTGTGTATACCATTTTAAAGGGAAATATTGCGTTTGTGAGGCTTTTTATGTACCATGTCCTCTTTTACATACGATCCGATCCCGTTCGATGAAAGAGATGTAACTGGGAAAAATTTCTACCCAGTGAGCACTAATTAACAAGTAATTAACCTTTCTGTGACAACTGAAAATTTGTTCACCCAAACAATTATGCAGGCAAAACCACACCTCCGTTACCCCTGATTTGAATTCCACCAATCAAATCCTTTTTATTACGCTACGTCAGACAATAAGAGACGCCTTCTGCAGTATGTACAAAATGTTCGTAAATTACGAATTACTGAGAATTGTTACTACACTGTCTGAACTGAAGTGCAGTTAGTATACCAAGGGGGTTCTTACCACCTCCCTGGTATATTATGCACAAAATTGTAGTTACTGTAATTTGAATTTTAGCCTTTGGTCCTTAGCAAGTTGTTTCGCTTTCGAAGCAGTAAGATTTAAAAGAGATTCTAGGTGCGTAACTGCTACTATTGGTTTAGGCCCTAGTAGGAAACAAAAATTTTACGAACCTGTGATGCTACGTCGCAAATGTGAGACAATATAGGTTTCGGCTGGTCCTGGCTGTGTCCAACCCGAAAATCGGGTGATCTGAACATCAAAAACCATTCCAACGCAAAACTTGCAATCCTTGTACCAAGTCCTCAGCCCTAGAAAAAATTTCGTCCCTACAAAATTAAAAGTTAATTTTGCCTTATTGCATTTTAGCATGTCTTGCACCAAAAACGTATTGCCCTTCCCCCCCCCCCCGAACTAATTTCGCCCCTTTCAGTACCTTGCCATGCTTGTTATGCCTTGTATGGGGTAAATATTGTAACTTTTCTAGCTATGACAGCAAAATTACAACGGCTTCCATGCCTCAATTTGTGAGTTAGCACAATAAAATGTTACCGATATTGCTTACTATGAAAACAAAATACTAAAAACAGGTACGTACCTCTCTTGTAAGATAAAAACTGCCAGATGCAAATGACCTTTTCATGGAAGTCTTTTCTCTCACTTCAGATCAAAACATGAATGTTCTCCCAAAAGGACTTACTTGCCGAAGAAACACAAAACTAGGTGATACCCCTCAGACAGCCTTTCGATAAGACAAGCAATGTTCTAATAGCAAATGAATCCTTCTTTAAGATTATTACCTTCGACAATTTGCTTTTTTTACAACTTAATATTGATAAAAAACTAATAACAAAGAAACTTGTAAGCAATTTTTAATCTACACTCGAAAGCAGATGACCTTTATTATCATTGCAAGTCCTCGAATATTAATAGCCCTGATAACAGCTACGTTCTAATGATATTGCTAGTTTTGTATTGTTATTATTAGTCTGTTTTCAAAAGGTTTTCATATCAGACGCGTCTGTGCAATATTTATGAGAGCTTCTTTAACAAAGAAAGAAGAATACATAAAAATTTCTCCTTTTCAAAAATTAAGTGCAAAATCTATTATTACAAACCTTTATATTGGAATCTTGATTGATGAAGCAGTATTTTACACCCACGTTAAGTCAGCGCTTGCAGCTTTTAATACTAAATCGGGAATCTTTTTTTCACCTTGTATTCTCTCTACATTCGCAGTGTATGTAAACTTTACACAAGGGATGTTGATTTTCGGATATATGCAACTTAAACATAATCAATGTCGACTTATTCAAATTCATACTATAATTATTAAATTTCAAAAACATGCATCCAAACGTTGTTAAGAAAAAAGTTAGAATATTGTGATTGTGGCATTACTAACTGACTTAGGCTCGTTTCAACTTTTAATTCACAGCTGTATTTGTATATGAAATCATTGAAATTAGGAAGTGTCCGTCACTCTACTTACACTGGAATATTAAAATACTTTGCGTAGTAAATTGGAAATTAAATGGATGCCTTAGCAAATTATATAACCAAAGCAATCACGGATAAAAGAAGAAACAATGTGCACTTCCAAAACAAATGCTCTATTGATTCATCCCCAATCCTATAAAAAGAATATAATGGAAAGGCTTTAATTTTCATAACTATAAGCTACGTTATGTTCCTAGAATGCGATGCAGAAAATGAAATTGAAAATGCTTATAATCTAATAAATCTTTACGTCGCTCAATGAATTATACAAGTCTTTAAAGATAGTTGTCCAGTTGGCCTTTTCTATTCCCACATGCCACTTTCCAATTACAATAATGGGAAGAGATATTTTATTTTTCTTTTAAATGACTGTAAACAATTGAGACGGGTTGTGACGGGAGAGTAAAATTTCAAGACAGTCTTCGTCCTGGTCACTAGAGTCATCAATGCTACAATTGTTTCTCCAGTCAGCTAGAATGGCAGGCACTACACCATTATAAAAATGTCCGTAAACGGGTTTAAAGTGCACTTAGTCACGAGAAAAGATGACAGTTGAATATTTTTAAGAACAGACCTTTTTGCTTTGATGTCACGCGACGAAACAATGAAGCTGCACGTACGATGTAGTCTTTACACTCGACCGTAGAAGACTTCGCGAGTAGCCTATCCGACCAGTACACGAATCAGCTGCCTGCATTTGTTCATGGAAGTACTCATAAGCGTAGGAAGCAATATGAAAATGGGGGGCTGAACAATTTTTGGACCGTGCACCTCGCCCTACCCCCTAGACCAAAACATACATTTTTGATGTGAAATTTTTGGCCTTTTTCTACCTGAAAGAGCAATTTAAAAAAAAAATTAACAAAAATAAAAGGAACATTTGTATGCCATAACTCATGTTAAAAAATGAAACTGCACACAACATTAAATTAAAGAGAAATCTTTGTTTTTTTGCCAACCATTGTACACCCAACAACTGCAGTACATTTATGCCCTCTGGAAAGGAATATTGATAACATCTGGACGCCGGTATACTGGTTTATTACAGGCTGTAGGCCTTTATATATATATATATGTATATATTCTAGCATGCCATTCAAAGTGGGGGGCGAAAGAGGGTTTCCGCCCCCACCATCGAGAGTGGGGGCGGACGCCCCCTCTGCCCACCCACTTTTCCTACGCCTATGGTACTTCCATGAATGGAGTAACAATTCCCGTGAAGATACAGAGTGGTGTCCTCTGCGATCTAGAGCACCTTCACTTCTTCCCATGAGATAATTTACCCTTAATTGGTAATTTAGTTTTATTTTAAAGCTTCAACACATAATAGCATTCTTTCCTATTGGGGTTAAATACCTTTACGACCAGGGGCTCAAAGTTGTTCAAGTCAAAGTGTAAAAGAAGAATAAAGTGCGAGTTTTATAATTAAAAACGCTGTACTAGGATATTGATCGATGAAGCAAGAGCTTCCATCCAACTTTGCAATAGTTGTGAAATTAAACCCGGAAGCTTACCCAGGGATAAATAAGAAATTGACAGACTGAAAAATAGACTCGGATATCTTCGTTAAATGTGAGGAAGGCAAAATCTAGCACATTTAAAATCGACATAGAAAATCCTTATTGGATGAAAAAAATATACCTGCTTAAAGGGCAGAGCAGGCTGGCGCTAGGATTTGCCCGACGGAACGATGGGGAAGGCACCTCGACGGTGTCCTCAACCTGGAGCTCCGACATGAGTGTGTTCAAGAAAGGATGGCGAGCGCAAACGACAGCGAAGAGGGCCAGAAGGCGCCTCTTAGAAGTATCTCAGCATATCTCACCTCTCCTAACTCTAAAGACATTTTGTCCCCTGCATGACCTGGTAGAACATTTGAAGTTTGGGGATTTTTGTGTGAGTGTTTTTTTTTTTTTTTTTTTTGAGAACATTTGCAATTTTGGGATGTTATAGAAGAATTAGTCCTCCATGAGAGCAACATTTAGTAACCTGGTTGCTATCAGGGATTAAAAACTCTATCTTACCAAGTGATGTGCCCCAATGAAACTGGAAAATTTCCTCAACAGGAGTCAGCTTTCACCGACGGGGTGCTAGCACTCCCCATGCTCCACTTGATGCCACATGAAGCAGAACTAAGTTTCCATGAAAAAAAAAAAGTTTCTATGAAAGAATACTGGAACATTCGAGTCTTCCTTCCTCAGGAAGGAATGTGTGAGGACGAATGTGCCCCTCCCCTTTCGAAAAAGAGCTTAGATAGAAAAGAAATTGGATTCTTATTTGTATCATTACTTTCGTCATACGGCACAGATGGTATTAAAGGTCTGGTGACATGCCACCAAAAAGAGCTGTTTCATACGTCAATTATACAATTAAGTTCTCTGATGAAAGATGCGTTGGAATTATTTCAATATCTTTACCGTTCTCAAAATATACGTCCTCAAAGTTTGATGGTTTCTGAAGTAACTGATTGCTTATGCAAAAATAACGATGTGGAGTGTGTTGCACAGTGTTAAGATTTCTTTAGTTAAACCTATAAAAATTATCTCTTTATTACTGATCAGGTAGTTTACAGTTTGATAAGTGATATCAATATTTCTCAAGGAAACAATTTCAAGTTCCATAGTAAACCCCATTAGGGGATAACAATGATACCAGTGTCCTTGAAATTAAGGTTGAAAAAACAAAGGCTAATATTAGCCATATAGGTTATGTCCATCTTTCGATGCCACATATTTGCATATTTAGTCCATGTTTATCCATGATACAAGTGTGAAATAGAAATTACCCTGTATAATGGTCAATATTCGATGGATTTTAATGGGAACTGCGGCTTTTCTTCTGGATTTTCAACGCCTTTTACATCAAATATCCAACCATGTAATTTTCATGTCACCAGACCCTTAAAGTAATTTACATTGCCTATGTTGAAAATCTCCTTGTACGGTTTTGCAATACACATAACTAGAACCCTTTTTTCACTAAATGTTAAATTAAACAAAATGTTAAATTTTAAACAATTTAAAGTGGGTCTCGAGTTACAAAAGGTTAAGAAACCCTGACCTAGACATGCGACAAACTTACTCATTCACAGCAATCAAAACGTTAAATTACAATGACGAGTGGAAATGTTCTCCTACACAAATCATACATTTTGTCTCTTCTTGATACAGGAGCATAGAAGAAACATCCATCGCAAGGACCAATTCATCCACGATGTCCTCCCCCCCCCCCACCCCCACCGATTTCCAAATCCTAAATAAAAGTTGGGCTGCTTGAGGCAAAATACCGGAATGCTGAAATTTCACTGTCCAAATCATAAATTCGATGGCCCGAAAACATCGGAAATTGGGTTCCCCGGACACCCACCGTGGATGCGTTCTTATGCCGTTTTCTACCCCTGACGAATGGACCATCTTCATCCTACAAGATACACCGCTTGAATACACTAGCATAGACGTTGGCTGAAGATAAAATAACATGGGATTACCTATAATTTTTGGCTAAATTCATTGAGTTGGTAAAGAAACTTTTAATTTAAAGGGCATAAGCAGTCCCTGCAAATTATTTTGAAACAAAAGCTAAATCTCACAAATTATTTTGAAACAAACCCTTGAAAAGGAATCACTAAATATAATGAGGATTCCTTAACATATTGTCAATTCAACACTTTACGAAGCTTTACCAAAGATAGCACCATTCTCCATCCGAGCCAGCTAACAAAGACAAAAAATTTTCAAAGAGTACATAGTGTCATCCCCTTCACTTAGATGCACCTCTTGACTTATCCCCAGCCAAAAAGTAGGAAGCGTATCACTAAATAATGATAATTTGTAATGATACAACACTGTTCAAGCTTGACAAACGATAACACAGTGGTACACCTAAGCTAAGCCTTACACGTACCCCTCCCCTAAGCACCCACTCCCAGGATGGCACTCATGCACAGATGAAAAGGAAGCCAGGGTCCCTCCGGGTGTCAAGTATCTGTAGACAAGCCATTTGGTGTTCCGCTTAGCTAGTGTCATGGACTTCCCCCGTAGGGAAATCGTCTAGGATACGGCCCTGCAATACCAACGTTTGTCATCGTCACCGGAGCTGGCCGTGGAATCGAATGAGAGTTCGGGAGCCAACGGCAAGAAAAATAGACCAACTCACATCTATCTGATAGACGTTCTGCAGACACGACAAGAATGACCAAACGAGATGTAAGTGATGAAAGAGTAAAGGTCAGATGTCTTGTGGCAGATTTATCGGATAAACCAGCGATTTGGATCGTTTTATATTCTTTCATGTCATCTTAGTGCACAATACTGGAGTTTCATTGAGTAACATTCTCGCTAATGTACTGACGTTGAATCGATACAAAGGTATGTCTTACTGAATCTCACGTCGGCTATTCTTCTGACATCGGGCTTTCTAAAACATTTTCAATGTACGTCTGATATCCGTCACATGGGGATATCTCTCCACCACAACCTCTACAACTATACAGTACCGTGAAACGGTGGAGTCACCAAGGGAGAAGACAGGAAGGCACGTCCCCATACCCCGCATAAAAGTTTGACGTGCCATCCCGTGCCCCCCCCCCCATGAGATGTGGGTATTAACAAATAATGCCCAAAGACACCGTTTTTTCGACACGAGGACCCACTGTCACTTAATCAGTCAATCAAGGGGCTAAACTTGCGCACATATGTTCTCAAGACTATTTTTACGGAGCGCTTCCCGCGCATTTAATATTGTGAAGCAGTGCCTTACTACAAACTATATTCCAGAATTATTGCTTCAACGTGTATTTTAAGAGCAATGGGACCGCTGCAGCCGTGGGTCTTTTTCATTTAATGCAATTGCCACAACGAGTATCTTTAGTCCAATTTTATAATTTGCCGCAATCGTTTGTGATGCCAAATTTTCCCTTACCTGCTGGCACCCAGATATTCATGTATGACAGACGAGAAAGTCTGCAATGATACGCTTGTGCTTTAGAATAAGTTATTATTCTGCAGTCTAGGGCCTTTCAATTTCTTAGTCTCAACTTAAACCATATTGAGGGAAGAGGTACGGTCTGTCGAAGGTGGTCAATGAGCCTAAGTCACGCATGATGCGATAAAGTATGTAATTCCCTCCGGCAAACAGTCTCCCTGTACTTGATTTTTAAGGAGTCTGTTTCGTCAACAAAAACTAAAATTTGTACATAGCTTTCTTAATTTTCCCGCATGTTTTGGCTAACTATTATACAGAACAAGTCTCACTCTTATAATACGTAACCCTCAATCGCTCAGTTTTTGTGGTATGTGTTGCGGTACGGTAAACGAGTTGGGATGTGGCCATTTCGTCGCCGTAGACGGGGTACAATACCTGTAGTGCATACCATTTCCGATAGGGATCAGCTGCGCCGACAGTTGATAAGTTTTTTCCCCTTTTCAGGAGTGCTGATTTTATTAAGTTAGTAATACCAAATCGTACCAAGTTTTTGCAAATGATTTTCGATGATAAATTTCCAAGCGCTTTCAACATTCATGGCTATGCTTAAAACCGTCTAAAACGTATTGACATCATTCAAACTGGGAGGTCTAATATCACCTCCCTGATTCAAATGCAAGAGATGTCAGACTTCAAACCGTTTGTTTTAACTTTTATGCGCGATTAAGGAGGAACACAGCGTTGTACCATTAAAAGATTTTTTTAAAAGTTTTTTTTATGATAATCGAAATATTTAGAGTGTTTATTCACCACTGCCTTCTTGGTAGACATATTTTGTTTGGAAACTGAAAGAGTCTGTGAGCAAGGTCTGAATTTTTTGTAATGAAAAATATATTTTCAAATCATAATTGCTGCGCGCTTCGCGTGCATTCGTTACGAAGTTACGCTCTGCACCTAAGGGCAATAATATGCGAGGAATAGTTCTCTTTAAAACTTTTCCAAAATTTAGAGGTTCATCCCAAGCCCTCGTCGGGCCAGGCTTTAAAAGGGTAACATGTACCAATAATATCAAAAGAACGATATCGTGCTAAAGCAAGATTTACAAGATTTGAAGTATACAATTCTTGTTCTACATTCTCTTCAAACAGCATTTCTTCTGGGGGCTTTGTTCATTCATTATCGGTAGGTCCTGAGGTTAATACATTGAGAAAACGAAGAAAAAATATTCTGAAACTTGCTTTAAAATGGTATAACCATTTAATTATACCCCTTCCCCCTGCTCACTCCCAGTAGAAGGTGGTTTCTGAATTCTCGTTGTTCATGTAATGCTTCTGTCCCTATTTTGTAATCAACCCCAAGATTCCCCATATCCTCTATGGAGGTGTTACTCATGACACTCAACAAAGGCCCGTCATAAGGCACGTGTAAACCCCATACCTTACGAAAGGCGCTCCATGCAATTGCCAAGCCAAAAAGGGATCAGTACCATGCCGATCACTTTCTACCAGGGTCGTTTAAACATAAAGTGTAAATCTCAGATACATGAGATTTCCAAATTGAGCATGTAATGAAGCATACAGGGCATATCAAATGCCATTTTGCAACCTGAAAGGTTTTTTGGCAAAAACTTCTTCTTTGAGTTACGCGCTAACTTGTGGTGCGCTCTGCTGAGATATTTTCATAACTTTCCGTTGTTTTTTTCAACACCCCCCCCCCCCGTCCCCTCCTCCGCCCTTCAACTGAAACCGTCCTATAAAAGGACCTGCTTCCTTCACCTCTCGGAGATTGCCACCAGGAAGAGTAAGATTGTCCGCCTTACTGCAAATACGCACAATTTTCTGGAATGGGTTCACGATATTCTATGTGGTGCCAACTAATAGACAACCCATTGTGGTTGCACTGCAGATGAGGATTCAACATCTATAGATCCATTTCACCAAGCCCACAATTTTTTTTCTTTCAGCAACTCAAAAAGCCGCCATGTTGGGGTAATAAGCGAGGCGCAGATATGCATATTCAAATGGCAAATCAGTCGAAGACAGGCAATGGCGCCACACCTGCGTGTAACATAAACCGTGCATACGCGTTGTACTTCACAACTTTAGTGTAATGGAGTGACTAAGTGTGCAAAATATGTTTGTCGTTCCATGTTGGCCCTCAACTTGGCCCCGTAAACAAAAGATTACGTCATGTGACACGGTCTATTCAAACCCTTCTCATAAAATCCTCCGGACGGACCTACCTTGGATATCCGTTTCTTTTAAACAAAATATTTTGTGCTTCAAGCAATAAACTACGTTTGTATCAGCACAAGGAAAGGTTTTATACAGTTTTATGAGAAGAGTAAGAAGTAACGTAGTTGGGAGAACTGGAACTGTCTGGGATGCGGAAGTGTGCCATTTAACCCAAACCGGTGCCTGTTTGGTAACCGGTGGTCTGAGTACAATGCGTCACGGGTCTCGGTGGTCCAGCTGTGTCCAGCTGTGTCCAAACAGAAAATAGGGTATTCTGATCATCAAAAACCAAACCAAAGCAAAATTGCACAAAGTTTTGCGTTGGCATGGTTTTTTGATGTTCAGATCACCCGATTTTCGGTTTGGACACAGCCAGGACCACCCGAAACCTACATTGACTCACATTACCAGTGAACCTATGTAATCACCTAGCTCTCCAGTGCTGCAGAGGATTTTCAGCTAGCCTTATGTGCCTACAACCCTATGGCTTTTTGGTCGTTTTATGGCTTCACATACTGAGTTAGTAACTGTTGCCACTAAAAACTGGGCTATCCCGCCATCAAAAAGTTTGACGGGTCTTAACGTTTCTCATATTTTCTATGTACTCCTAATTCATTCAATAATACGAACGAATCCTTTATATGTTAAAGACATACTAGTCAGTGTACAGTTAGTGTCTTTACCATCTGTGAATAAAACCAATAAACGTATCAAATTGCAACAACTAGCTTATATTGATTTTATATCCGTTCATCTTATATTACTCCCAAAATACAGTCGGAAATTGTTGCGATACAGTATATATTAAATCTTTTTCTTTGCCTATGAGAAGGTGCAACATCTCTTACAAAGAAAAGTTTAATAAAGATTTCGATCAATTTCACATTGGTGTCCATTCATTTTATGCCCATGTTTTGAATACAATCTTATACTTGACTGACATATTCCTTCCAGGTTGCACTAATGGTTCTGAAACAACCTTACTTGCTTTATATTTATGGAGGTTTTCCTTATCAAAGACCCCGTTACCATCTGTCTAATGATCGTTGAAACTTTCAAGATGAAACTGCTTCTCTGTAAAGCATTTTGTTTTCTCTCTAGTCTTCTATTCTCTTCAAACTGTCATTTTTCTGTGTACTCTACCAAGTGCGCCGAAAACAATTTAAACTACAGTGAAAAGGAACTTGTAAAGTACAAAGATGCTGTGGTATATGGTATTTAAGGACTGCAAGTTTACAGTGCCAAGCGTGTATGCCCATGAGTTATTTCCTCTATTGATGCGATCCTGGGGTAACTTCGAAAACGAGGAATTTGTGGGCGCGACGCGTATTCCAAACATCGTGTGCCCTGAGGCATACCTCACGGCCTCCAGGTAGAGTCCAAATTAGGGCAATGCATGAGGAATAAAGAGGCAAACTTATGACGATACTGCCTTAGTTTCTAATCTTAGCAAATTGAAATCACTAAAGTGTACAATTTCTTTTACAATTACACTGAATTCTATATTCTATCCACAACCAAAAATATGTTATTTGCAATGTTTTGAACTAAGAATCAGAATATTTGGTCATTTCTTTGGTGGGTTAGGGAGAACTGTGTAGTACGAAAAACAATTTGTAGGATTTGGTCTGGGAATCTATAAGACTTAAGGCAGAAATGAGACATGTCAGATGGAACTTTTTGTGTTCTGTAAGAAAAAGTGGACGAGATAGGAAGGGATGTATTGGAAGGAACAACACAAAGGAACGACAAAATTTTAATCTTGCTTTAATTACAACTGTCTCACAAAATTAATTTTGTATGAGTTGTCCTCAGTTTGAGACCCACAAGTTCTATATTGCAATGAGGGCGCGTTAAGTAGTTTTGAATTCACCCAAAGCATTTCCCTAGGAGGTTATCACAAAAGGAATAGTTGATGTTTCGTATAAAGAGGTTTAATTACAGTTTTAAAAAGAATTCCCCCTCTATAATGTTGGCTAAACCAGTAATAATAGCAAATAAAGACTGAAACTACATTGCCTCTTCAAATACAAAGAACATGAAATACAATGGATCAGCACCTTACCCAATGGCGAAACTAAAACTAAACCCCCTTCCACCCCCTTTGTGAACTATGCTCACTGTCTGACTGTGCATAGTTTTTAAACAAATTGAGACATAATGTTAAAACATGTCCCAAGAGAGATTCAAAAACTTTTACATTTTCAACCGTCTTGGAAGTACGCAAAGGTACAAATTAATTATTATAACAGTCTTCAAAAAAACCACGTCATATGATCCATTGTATTATCACATGATCCATTGTATCGTCATATGATCCATTGTATCGTCATATGATCCATTGTGTCGTCACATGATCCATTGTGTCGTCATATGATCCATTGAGTATACGTAGTTACAGTACTAGTTTTGAAAAAAGGTAATACGATTTGTAACATAGGCGCCAGTACGGGGGGCATTGGGGCCCGTGCCCCCCCCCCTCCAATCGAAAATTCTGAAAACTTTAAAATGATCAAAAAAGGCGTGTAAGGGGTAGGTTAAGGTGTGTTTTCGACCGAGTGATGGATCTATTGTAATCATTTTCTATCGAAAATATTTCTCAAACTATCAGAATTGTCGTAAATCCTTCGCAAACTATCAAAATTTTCGCGCGCTTCGCGCGTTTCAAACCTTACACGCACTGTAGTTCTTATTAACCAATATCTTCCAACAGCAAAAGTTCAAAGCTGTTTACGAATTATTAGGTAAAAACTGGCTTTTTGAGTGGCATGTATGTTTGTTCGGCAATTGAAAGTGTCTCGATGAAAATTCTGAATGCAGGTCATGGAAATCTTAATTAATGAAAAATTTCGGCTCCCTCCCCGCGCATGCGACACGGTTTGCATTTCATCTCATGACCATTATGAAGGTAATAATACATGGTACAGGTACTATTCTGATCACAACAATTTCAAAAACTGAGATAAATCTCCAAACATCTGTAGGGACGTTGCGTCAATATGATATCTTTCAATCTAATTTTTTAGCAGGATGGGGAAGGTTGGAACTTGAAGGTGCGTACATGCTGTAATACATTTTTCAGAAATTTTTACCGAGCGCTTCGTGCTCAGCCATTATCGGTATAGATGGTGATTGTTAACACATCTACGACGAGGAAAAAACACTCTGAAACGCTCTTGTTAGTCCTTCAACCCCTTTTATACCGATCAGGGAGGTCTAATATTACCTCCCTGCACCTCTCCCTCGCGCCCATTTCCATTGCTGGAAGCTGTTCGTCTGGATCTTCGTTCAAAATTAGTAAAAATGTGATAGTTGTGAAGTGCTCAGCATCATACTCTCTATTATCATTTTGGTGTTAAGTAATAAGTATTCATGGCGTATTTCGGGGGCCATTGGGCCATGGGCTCCCTCACTGATGCCGAGCTTTTTAGTACCTTATAAATAAATATTTTTAACGAAATTTCGCTTCAAAGGTAGCATATGTGGCACCAGATTGCATGTAAGGACACCTAATTTTTCAAAAATTTTCAGAGGGGAGGAGAACCCCCTCCCCTATACCCCTCCCCCAGACCGGTGATAACACAACATACTGCATGGCAATCCGTTAGACAAATCCTGGCTAGAACACTGTAAGCATTATGGCATTAACCCATTTTATTTAATTGATCCAGAGCTTACGGGAAGCCCCTAAACAGGTATCTGCCAGCCTTAGATGCCCTTTTGCAATGAAAAATGAAGCAAAAATTGGGGGAAAAATTTTGGCGTAAAAAACTTTTCTGAACAGAAGGCAGTAAGGTAGCCAAAAAAGAGGAGGGGGTCAGGCATAGCCCGGCATAGCATAGTCTCCTCTTTCACCTAACCAAAAATTAGAATTAACTAAATTATGGACGTTTTTCAGTCATACATGATCAGCTCCAAAAATATCCCAAAGAGAGCATCATTTTGCGTCTAATCAACCTTAATTTAACAAAAATTTCTCAAAGAGGAGCTCAGGACGGCACCTTTATGTAGTCTCAAAGGAAGGATTCCCATTGCTGTACACAAACGTAGGGCAGCTCAAAAAGGGGGCAATTTACGCAACACATGGGAGTTTAAACGAGGTAGCATTACGACAACATTGGTGGTACCCCCCCCCCATCACCAAAGTCTGGCGGCGCAACTGACTTGTAACAAACAAGACAATGAACGGAGCGTTAATTTGAGAATAACATCATATCAATAGTAATACGATGTACGTATAAATGTATACAACAGTCCCCAATGTTACGTGGTGAAACATGTTAATAGAAGCAATCTTCATAGTGGGCACCGTTTTCCGTGGTAGTCAAACACGTTACTGAGCAGAAGTAAACCTTAAAGTGGGTCACAATGCCGCGTGGTAGTTCAACAAGTAAGTTTTAGGTATAACGGGAGGATAAGATAAGCAAAACACGCAGTTAAACGCAGTTTAAACATTTGGCGATGTCAATTTGACCTTGGCATAGTTGTTTTCATTTATCTGCCACAACAGGATGGTCGATTTGGTCATGGAAGTACTAGCCCCGCGGTGGTACTTCCATGGTGGGAGCATAGGATCGCCTTAGGCATAGGGCTCAGTTGCCCACCTTAGGGCCCATTTCAGTAATGTCCCTCTGTGGAACTTCAGGGGGGCGAAGCCCCTGGAAACCCCGAAGAATTTACACGATTGCAGGCACTGAAATGAACTGTTTTACTGTCTACAAATGGCTTTGAGTACGCACTACACAAGTGCCGTAGCCTGCGGCATGGGGGCAACCGTGAGATTTTCATATCGCGAATGAAAGTTGAGAAAAATACTAAAATGAAGAGAATTTCACTGTCCAAATTATAATTTCAAGGCCCACAAAACTTGGGAAACAGTTTAAAAGGGTTCCATTTCCCGCACATTTTCCCGGAGATGTGTTTTGGTGCGGGTTTCTCGTCGTGACGTATGAACAATCTTCTTTCTACAAGATACACTGCTTGAAAACACCAACACATACGATGGGTAATGATTACATAGTCTATGATTATTAGCTAAACTCACTGAGCTGGTAAAACAAACTTTTAGTTTAAAGGGCATATTTAAGTAGTCCCCGCAAACTTATTTGAAACAAAAACTAAATCTCACAAATGTCTCCTTACTTCACTTCAAATATTGTTCTTGATATGTTAGAATAGCCTAAATATTTCATACTCAAGGTAAACCAAGGAGTTACCCTACACCTGAATTTCACAACTCAGTGAGAAAAATGTAACAGAATCCTCAAAAGCCATTCATAAAATAGGATACCCGGGTACACTCATTCAAATTGGGGTTACTGCATTTTCCCTTTAAATTAAATCTAGCTTTTCTTCTTGAAAGTTTGATTTGTTTGTTAGCATGAACTCTTAAAGGAAAAAATGTTTAGATGCACCTTTAAGGTCTAAATGTGTCATCCCCCATCTGAGAGATGAATGCGCTCGAAGAGCACCGAAAAATAACACCTTTGCGGACATTTAAGTAATGTTTGCCTTCATTTTGAAAAGCATTTTTTTTTTGTTCCTCCTTTATTTCAATTTTCTCTTCTAAATACATACGTGCTCAATCGATTAGCTTGAAAAAATCAAAATTTGCAAGTAAAAAAATGTTTACATGCAAATACTCACACAGATTCCTTACGGAAATATACAAAATTATCACTCAAGAGGATCTTAATCAACGAAAAGTTCATGGAAAAAACTTCGTAGAATTGTGTGAAATCAACTTTTCGCTTGTTACGGGTCTCTTTCTTTGAGAAAATATATTTCTCGATGGATAAAGCAAACTTAAATTTTAAAACAAACCCATCAATCATTGGCTTACAATCCTTCCTTTTACAATCATAAATATAAGATTTCATATGGAAATAAAAACGTTGTATGGGTGAGTTATGTCATGTATGTAACCAAAGAAAAAATCCTTTTTTGAAAGGAAGAATTGTCTGTTTAGTATCCTACCTTCGGTATCTAGAATAAATGATGATGTGTAAGGGCAATCCCAGAATAAATGATCCAGCGACTCGTCATGTATGACACAAAACGTACACAGGGGTGAATCTTTCCTATTAAACTTAAAAGCCTGTTGGTGGGGACAATACGATGAATGAATTTAAACTGAAAATAAATAATCCTTGCCTCAGTGACACTACACAAAGGGGCTTAGTAGATCTGCTTCCAGTCTTCATTACTAATTTCACTGAAGCTACCCTCCCACTATTCCTTGAGGTTGGTAACTGAACAGTCTTCTGTAAATAATTTGAGTATGAAAGTTGGGAAATAGAGGAAGAATGCGTAACCTTTCTGTACCATAAAATATTTTCATTAGGGGTGTCATCATTGTGCAAATTCTCGTGTCTCCAATGAGGGGCCTGAATGCCTTGTAGAATGCCTATGTACCTAGTAAAAGGGAAAGCTGCTAAACTGAATTTAGCTTTTAAACTGTCAAAGGAGAGTGCATTGCCACCCTCATCAAAAAGATCTCTTACATACTTTACTCCTTTGTCAGGATAGGACACTGTACGCTTAGCAACACGAATGTGAGAACTGTTGCATAGGATTTCATTACCATAGTTCTTATATGGAACATAGATCAGAAGGAGCACTTATAAATTCTTTAACTCTGCGAAAAGTACGGTCCCCCCCCCTTCGAGTTACGCCAACAGCCCCCAGAGGAGCGGAGTTTGACACCATTGGCGTAGAACTCGAAAACATTTTGAGACCACTTTCTTTTTTCTCTGAGATCGGATTTGGTCAAATCGTCAACAGTGAAATATTCTTCAGCAGACAGACCTCAGCGTGAACTTTTCAAAATTTTCACCTTAAGAAGACTTTGACTAAAACATGCCTAGGTCTGTCTGTCACTTAATCCCATCACGATAAGCCCTTTTGATGCTGCAGCTAGGGATACCAACTTGTTCCATGACTTTGGATGTAACCTTAATACAGTCTTCTTTGTTTTTTTGTGGATAACCAACAATGCGTATGTTGTTTCTTCTGGAGAAACGTTCCCGTTTGTTAAGCCTTCTGTGAGTGTTCGTCACGTGACCTTTCTAGCCCGGTAACTTTGGATTCGAGTAAGTTACATTTTTCCTTCAATGCTCAGTGCATCCCTTAGGTTTTTCTCTAAACATAGGCACTTGCCTTCTACTGAAAGAGGATGTTAGAAATGAATGGAAAACTTAGCCTCAAGCAGGATTCGAACCTGCTACGTCTTCAAGTCGCTACGTCTATCTACCTACACAATATTACATGGGACGCGTTCCTGTGACGTAACAATGGAAAACTTAACCCA